>JBBBDQ010002013.1:772500-1052500 GCA_037127315.1 Ascarosepion bandense | reverse complement strand
AGAGCTAGAGTATAAAATAATTAGAGCTAGAGTATAAAATAAGTAGAGCAAGAGTATAAAATAAGAAGAGCTACAGTATAAAATAAGTAGACCTAGAGTATAAAATAAGTAGAGTTAGAGAATAAAATAAGTATACCTAGAGTATAAGATAAGTAGAGCTAGAGTATAAAATAAGTATACCTAGAGTATAAAATAAGTAGAGCTAGAGTATAAAATAAGTAGACCTAGAGTATAAAATAAGTAGAGATAGAGTATAAAATAAGTAGACCTAGAGTATAAAATAAGTAGAGCTAGAGTATAAAATAAGTATACCTAGAGTATGAGATAAGTAAAGCTAGAATATAAAATAAGTATACCTAGAGTATAAGATAAGTAGAGCTAGAGTATAAAATAAGTAGAGCTAGAGTATAAAATAAGTAGAGATAGAGTATAAAATAAGTAGAGATAGAGTATAAAATAAGTAGAACTAGAATATAAAATTACTAGACCTAGAGCATAAAATAAGTAGAGCTAGAGTATAAAATAAGTTGAGCTAGAGTATAAAATAAGTAGAGCTAGAGTATAAATTAAGTAGAGCTAGAGTATAAAATAAGTAGAGCTAGAGTATAGAATAAGCAGACCTAGAGTATAATATAAGTAGAGCTAGAGTATAAAATAAGTAGAGATAGAGTATAAAATAAGTAGAGCAAGAGTATAAAATAATTAGAGCTAGAGTATAAAATAAGTAGTGCTAGTGTATAAAATAAGTAGAGCTAGAGTATAAAATCAGTAGAGCTAGTGTATAAAATAAGTAGAGCTAGAGTATAAAAGAAGTAGAGATAGAGTATAAAATAAGTAGAGCTAGAGTATAAAATAAGTAGAGCTAGAGTATAAATTAAGTAGAGCTAGAGTATAAAATAAGTAGAGCTAGAGTATAAAATAAGCAGACCTAGAGTATAAAATAAGTAGAGCTAGAGTATAAAATAAGTAGAGATAGAGTATAAAATAAGTAGAGCAAGAGTATAAAATAATTAAGAGCTAGAGTATAAAATAAGTAGTGCTAGTGTATAAAATAAGTAGAGCTAGAGTATAAAATAAGTAGAGCTAGAGTATAAAATAATTAGAGCAAGAGTATAAAATAAGTAGAGCTAGAGTATAAAATAAGAAGAGCTACAGTATAAAATAAGTAGACCTAGAGTATAAAATAAGTAGAGTTAGAGAATAAAATAAGTATACCTAGAGTATAAGATAAGTAGAGCTAGAGTATAAAATAAGTATACCTAGAGTATAAAATACGTAGAGCTAGAGTATAAAATAAGTAGACCTAGAGTATAAAATAAGTAGGGCTAGAGTATAAAATAAGTAGACCTAGAGTATAAAATAAGTAGAGATAGAGTATAAAATAAGTAGACCTAGAGTATAAAATAAGTAGAGCTAGAGTATAAAATAAGTATACCTAGAGTATGAGATAAGTAAAGCTAGAGTATAAAATAAGTATACCTAGAGTATAAGATAAGTAGAGCTAGAGTATAAAATAAGTAGAGCTAGAGTATAAAATAAGTAGAGATAGAGTATAAAATAAGTAGAGATAGAGTATAAAATGAGTAGAACTAGAAAATAAAATTAGTAGACCTAGAGTATAAAATAAGTACAGCTAGAGTATAAAATAAGTTGAGCTAGAGTATAAAATAAGTAGAGCTAGAGTATAAATTAAGTAGAGCTAGAGTATAAAATAAGTAGAACTAGAATATAAAATAAGTAGAGCTAGAGTATAAAATAAGTAGAGATAGAGTATAAAATAAGTAGAGATAGAGTATAAAATAAGTAGAACTAGAATATAAAATAAGTAGAGCTAGAGTATAAAATAAGTAGAGCTAGAGTATAAATTAAGTAGAGCTAGAGTATAAAATAAGCAGACCTAGAGTATAAAATAAGTAGAGCTAGAGTATAAAATAAGTAGAGATAGAGTATAAAATAAGTAGAACTAGAATATAAAATAAGTAGAGCTAGAGTATAAAATCAGTAGAGCTAGTGTATAAAATAAGTAGAGCTAGAGTATAAAATAAGTAGAGATAGAGTATAAAATAAGTAGAGCTAGAGTATAAAATAAGTAGAGCTAGAGTATAAATTAAGTAGAGCTAGAGTATAAAATAAGTAGAGCTAGAGTATAAAATAAGCAGACCTAGAGTATAAAATAAGTAGAGCTAGAGTATAAAATAAGTAGAGATAGAGTATAAAATAAGTAGAGCAAGAGAATAAAATAAGTATACCTAGAGTATAAGATAAGTAGAGCTAGAGTATAAAATAAGTATACCTAGAGTATAAAATAAGTAGAGCTAGAGTATAAAATAAGTAGAGATAGAGTATAAAATAAGTAGAGATAGAGTATAAAATAAGTAGAGCTAGAGTATAAAATAAGTAGAGCTAGTGTATAAAATAAGTAGAGATAGAGTATAAAATAAGTAGAGCTAGAGTATAAAATAAGCAGACCTAGAGTATAAAATAAGTAGAGCTAGAGTATAAAATAAGTAGAGCTAGAGTATAAAATCAGTAGAGCTAGTGTATAAAATAAGTACAGCTAGAGTATAGAATAAGTAGAGCTAGTGTATAAAATAAGTAGAGCTAGAGTATAAAATAAGTAGAGATAGAGTATAAAATAAGTAGAGCTAGAGTATAAAATAAGTAGAGCTAGAGTATAAATTAAGTAGAGCTAGAGTATAAAATAAGTAGAGCTAGAGTATAAAATAAGCAGACCTAGAGTATAAAATAAGTAGAGCTAGAGTATAAAATAAGTAGAGCTAGAGTATAAAATAAGTAGAGATAGAGTATAAAATAAGTAGAGCTAGAGTATAAAATAAGTAGAGCTAGAGTATAAAATAAGTAGAGATAGAGTATAAAATAAGTAGAACTAGAATATAAAATAAGTAGAGATAGAGTATAAAATCAGTATACCTAGAGTATGAGATAAGTAAAGCTAGAGTATAAAATAAGTATACCTAGAGTATAAGATAAGTAGAGCTAGAGTATAAAATAAGTAGAGCTAGAGTATAAAATAAGTAGAGATAGAGTATGAAATAAGTAGAGATAGGATATAAAATAAGTAGAATTAGAATATAAAATTAGTAGACCTAGAGTGTAAAATAAGTAGAGCTAGAGTATAAAATAAGTAGAGATAGATTATAAAATAAGTAGAACTAGAATATAAAATAAGTAGAGCTAGAGTATAAAATCAGTAGAGCTAGTGTATAAAATAAGTAGAGCTAGAGTATAAAATAAGTAGAGATAGAGTATAAAATAAGTAGAGCTAGAGTATAAAATAAGTAGAGCTAGAGTATAAATTAAGTAGAGCTACAGTATAAAATAAGTAGAGCTAGAGTATAAAATAAGCAGACCTAGAGTATAAAATAAATAGAGCTAGAGTATAAAATAAGTAGAGACAGAGTATAAAATAAGTAGAGCAAGAGTATAAAATATTTAGAGCTAGAGTATAAAATAAGTAGAGCTAGTGTATAAAATAAGTAGAGCTAGAGTATAAAATAAGTAGAGCTAGAGTATAAAATAATTAGAGCAAGAGTATAAAATAAGTAGAGCTAGAGTATAAAATAAGAAGAGCTACTGTATAAAATAAGTAGACTTAGAGTATAAAATAAGTAGAGTTAGAGAATAAAATAAGTATACCTAGAGTATAAGATAAGTAGAGCTAGAGTATAAAATAAGTATACCTAGAGTATAAAATAAGTAGAGCTAGAGTATAAAATAAGTAGACCTAGAGTATAAAATAAGTAGAGATAGAGTATTAAATAAGTAGAGATAGAGTATTAAATAAGTAGAGATAGAGTATAAAATAAGCAGACCTAGAGTATAAAATAAGTAGAGCTAGAATATAAAATAAGTAGAGCTAGTGTATAAAATAAGTACAGCTAGAGTATAAAATAAGTAGAGCTAGAGTATAAAATAAGTAGAGATAGAGTATAAAATAAGTAGAACTAGAATATAAAATAAGTAGAGCTAGAGTATAAAATCAGTAGAGCTAGTGTATAAAATAAGTAGAGCTAGAATATAAAATAAGTAGAGATAGAGTATTAAATAAGTAGAGATAGAGTATAAAATAAGCAGACCTAGAGTATAAAATAAGTAGAGCTAGAGAATAAAATAAGTAGAGCTAGAGTATAAAATAAGTATACCTAGAGTATAAGATAAGTAGAGCTAGAGTATATAATAAGTAGAGATAGAGTATAAAATAAGTAGAGATAGAGTATGAGATAAGTAGAGCTAGAGTATAAAATAAGTATACCTAGAGTATGAGATAAGTAGAGCTAGAGTATAAAATAAGTATACCTAGAGTATAAGATAAGTAGAGCTAGAGTATATAATAAGTAGAGATAGAGTATAAAATAAGTAGATGATAGAGTATAAAATAAGTAGAACTAGTGTATAAAATAAGTGGACCTAGAGTATAAAATAAGCAGAAATAGAGTATAAAATAAGTAGAGCTAGAGTATAAAATATGTAGAGATAGAGTATAAAATAAGTAGAGATAGAGTATAAAATAAGTAGAGCTAGAGTATAAATTAAGTAGAGCTAGAGTATAAAATAATTAGAGCAAGAGTATAAAATAAGAAGAGCTAGAGTATAAAATAAGAAGAGCTACAGTATAAAATAAGTAGACTTAGAGTATAAAATAAGTAGAGTTAGAGAATAAAATAAGTATACCTAGAGTATAAGATAAGTAGAGCTAGAGTATAAAATAAGTATACCTAGAGTATAAAATAAGTAGAGCTAGAGTATAAAATAAGTAGACCTAGAGTATAAAATAAGTAGAGCTAGATTATAAAATATTTAGAGATAGAGTATAAAATAAGTAGAGCAAGAGTATAAAATATTTAGAGCTAGAGTATAAAATAAGTAGAACTAGTGTATAAAATAAGTAGAGCTAGAGTATAAAATAAGTAGAGCTAGAGTATAAAATAATTAGAGCAAGAGTATAAAATAAGTAGAGCTAGAGTATAAAATAAGAAGAGCTACAGTATAAAATAAGTAGACTTAGAGTATAAAATAAGTAGAGTTAGAGAATAAAATAAGTATACCTAGAGTATAAGATAAGTAGAGCTAGAGTATAAAATAAGTATACCTAGAGTATAAAATAAGTAGAGCTAGAGTATAAAATAAGTAGACCTAGAGTATAAAATAAGTAGAGCTAGAGTATAAAATAAGTAGAGATAGAGTATTAAATAAGTAGAGATAGAGTATAAAATAAGCAGACCTAGAGTATAAAATAAGTAGAGATAGAATATAAAATAAGTAGAGCTAGAGTATAAAATAAGTACAGCTAGAGTATAGAATAAGCAGACCTAGAGTATAAAATAAGTAGAGCTAGAGTATAAAATAAGTAGAGATAGAGTATAAAATAAGTAGAACTAGAATATAAAATAAGTAGAGCTAGAGTATAAAATCAGTAGAGCTAGTGTATAAAATAAGTAGAGCTAGAATATAAAATAAGTAAAGATAGAGTATTAAATAAGTAGAGATAGAGTATAAAATAAGCAGACCTAGAGTATAAAATATGTAGAGCTAGTGTATAAAATAAGTAGAGCTAGAATATAAAATAAGTAGAGATAGAGTATTAAATAAGTAGAGTTAGAGAATAAAATAAGTATACCTAGAGTATAAGATAAGTAGAGCTAGAGTATAAAATAAGTATACCTAGAGTATGAGATAAGTAGAGCTAGAGTATAAAATAAGTATACCTAGAGTATAAGATAAGTAGAGCTAGAGTATATAATAAGTAGAGATAGAGTATAAAATAAGTAGAGATAGAGTATAAAATAAGTAGAACTAGTGTATAAAATAAGTGGACCTAGAGTATAAAATAAGCAGAAATAGAGTATAAAATAAGTAGAGCTAGATTATAAAATAAGTGGAGATAGAGTATAAAATAAGTAGAACTAGAATATAAAATAAGCAGAGCTAGAGTATAAAATAAGTAGAGCTAGAGTATAAAATATGTAGAGCTAGAGTATAAAATAAGTAGAGCTAGAGCATAAAATAAGTAGAGATAGAGTATTAAATAAGTAGAGATAGAGTATAAGATAAGTATACCTAGAGTATAAGATAAGTAGAGCTAGAGTATAAAATAAGTAGAGATAGAGTATTAAATAAGTAGAGATAGAGTATAAAATAAGCAGACTTAGAGTATAAAATACGTGGAGCTAGAGTATAAAATAAGTAGAGCTAGAGTATAAAATAAGTAGAGATAGAGTGTAAAATAAGTAGAGCTAGTGTATAAAATATGTAGAGATAGAGTATAAAATAAGTAGAACTAGAATATAAAATAAGTAGAGCTAGAGTATGAAATAAGTAGAGCTAGAGTATAAAATAAGTAGAGGTAGAGTATAAAATAAGTAGAGAAAGAGTATAAAATAAGTAGAGATAGAGTATAAAATAAGTAGAACTAGAATATAAAAAAAGTAGAGCTAGAGTATAAAATAAGTAGACCTAGTGTATAAAATAAGTAGAGTTAGAGAATAAAATAAGTAGAGTTAGAGAATAAAATAAGTATACCTAGAGTATAAGATAAGTAGAGCTAGAGTATAAAATAAGTATACCTAGTGTATAAAATAAGTAAAGCTAGAGTATAAAATAAGTAGAGCTAGAGTATAAAATAAGTAGAGCTAGAGTATAAAATAAGTATACCTAGAGTATAAGATAAGTAGAGCTAGAGTATGAAATAAGTAGAGCTAGAGTATGTAATAAGTAGACCTAGAGTATAAAATAAGTAGAGCTAGAGTATAAGATAAGTAGAGATAGAGTATAAAATAAGTAGAGCTAGAGTATGTAATAAGTAGAGCTAGAGTATAGAATAAGTAGACCTAGAGTACAAAATAAGTAGAACTAGAGTATAAAATCAGTAGAGATAGAGTAAAAAATAAGCAGACCTAGTGTATAAAATAAGTAGAGCTAGAGTATAAAATAAGTAGAGCTAGAGTATAAAATAAGTAGAACTAGAATATACAATAAGTAGAACTAGAATATAAAATAAGTAGAGCTAGAGTATAAAATAAGTAGAACTAGAATATAAAATAAGTAGAGATAGAGTATAAAATATGTAGAGATAGTGTATAAAATAAGTAGAGCTAGAGTATAAAATAAGCAGAGCTAGAGTATAAAATAAGTAGAGATAGAGTATAAAATAAGTAGAGCTAGAGTATAAAATAAGTAGAGCTAGAGTATAAAATAAGCAGTAATAGAGTATAAAATAAGTAGAGCTAGAGTATAAAATAAGTAGAGATAGAGTATAAAATCAGTATACCTAGAGTATGAGATAAGTAAAGCTAGAGTATAAAATAAGTATACCTAGAGTATAAGATAAGTAGAGCTAGAGTATAAAATAAGTAGAGCTAGAGTATAAAATAAGTAGAGCTAGAGTATAAAATAAGTAGAACTAGAATATAAAATAAGTAGAGCTAGAGTATAAAATCAGTAGAGCTAGTGTATAAAATAAGTAGAGCTAGTGTATAAAATAAGTAGAGCTAGAGTATAAAATAACTAGAGCTAGAGTATAAAATAAGTAGAGATAGAGTATAAAATAAGTAGAGCTAGAGTATAAAATAAGTAGAGCTAGAGTATAAATTAAGTAGTGCTACAGTATAAAATAAGTAGAGCTAGAGTATAAAATAAGCAGACCTAGAGTATAAAATAAATAGAGCTAGAGTATAAAATAAGTAGAGATAGAGTATAAAATAAGTAGAGATAGTGTATAAAATAAGTAGAGCTAGAGTATAAAATAAGTAGAGCTAAAGTATAAAATAATTAGAGCAAGAGTATAAAATAAGTAGAGCTAGAGTATAAAATAAGAAGAGCTACAGTATAAAATAAGTAGACTTAGAGTATAAAATAAGTAGAGTTAGAGAATAAAATAAGTATACCTAGAGTATAAGATAAGTAGAGCTAGAGTATAAAATAAGTATACCTAGAGTATAAAATAAGTAGAGCTAGAGTATAAAATAAGTAGAGCTAGAGTATAAAATCAGTAGAGCTAGTGTATAAAATAAGTAGAGATAGAGAATTAAATAAGTAGAGATAGAGTATAAAATAAGCAGACCTAGAGTATAAAATAAGTAGAGCTAGAATATAAAATAAGTAGAGCTAGAGTATAAAATAAGTACAGCTAGAGTATAGAATAAGCAGACCTAGAGTATAAAATAAGTAGAGATAGAGTATAAAATAAGTAGAACTAGAATATAAAATAAGTAGAGCTAGAGTATAAAATCAGTAGAGCTAGTGTATAAAATAAGTAGAGCTAGAATATAAAATAAGTAGAGATAGAGTATTAAATAAGTAGAGATAGAGTATAAAATAAGCAGACATAGAGTATAAAATAAGTAGAGCTAGAGAATAAAATAAGTGAGGCTAGAGTATAAAATAAGTATACCTAGAGTATAAGATAAGTAGAGCTAGAGTATAAAATAAGTATACCTAGAGTATAAGATAAGTAGAGCTAGAGTATAAAATAAGTATACCTAGAGTATAAGATAGAAATGAAACTAGAGTATAAAATAAGTAGACCTAGAGTATAAGATAAGTAGAGCTAGAGTATAAAATAAGTAGACCTAAGTATAAAATAGTAGAATGAAATTATAAAATAAGTAGAGATAAGTATGAGATAGTAGAGCTAGAGTATAAAATAAGTATACCTAGAGTATGAGATAAGTAGAGCTAGAGTATAAAATAAGTATACCTAGAGTATAAGATAAGTAGAGCTGAGTATAAAATAAGCAGACCTAGAGTATATAATAAGTAGAGATAGAGTATAAAATAGTAGAATGAAAGTATGAGATAAGTAGAGCTAGAGTATAAAATAAGTATACCTAGAGTATGAGATAAACAAAACCCATTTAAAGTATAAAATAAGTATACCTAGAGTATAAAGTAAGTAGAGCTAGGTATAAAATAAGTATACCTAGAGTATAAGATAAGTAGAGCTAGAGTATAAAATAAGTAGACCTAGAGTATAAAATAAGTAGAGCTAGAGTATAAAATAAATATATAGAGTATGAGATAAGCAGACCTAGAGTATAAAATAGAAGTAGAGCTAGAGAATAAATAAGTAGAGCTAGAGTATAAAATAAGTATACCTAGAGTATAAGATAAGTAGAGCTAGAGTATATAATAAGTAGAGATAGAGTATAAAATAAGTAGAGATAGAGTATGAGATAAGTAGAGCTAGGTAAAACTAAGTATACCTAGAGTATGAGATAAGTGAAGGGCCTATGATATAAAATAAGTATACCTAGAGTATAAGATTAGTAGAGCTAGAGTATAAAATAAGTATACCTAGAGTATGAGATAAGTAGGCTAGAGTATAAAAAATAAGTATACCTAGAGTATAAGATAAGTAAGAGCTAGAGTATAAATAGTATACCTAGAGTATAAGATAAGTAGAGCTAGAGTATAAAATAAGTATACCTAGGTATAAAATAAGTAGAGCTAGAGTATAAAATCAGTAGAGCTAGTGTATAAAATAAGTAGAGATAGAGTATTAAATAAATAGAGATAGAGTATAAATAAGCAGACCTAGAGTATAAAATAAGTAGGTAGAATATAAAATAAGTGAGAGCTAGAGAGTATAAAATAAGTACAGCTAGAGTATAGAATAAGCAGACCTAGAGTATAAAATAAGTAGAGCTAGAGTATAAAATAAGTAGATAGAGTATAAAATAAGTAGAACTAGAATATAAAATAAGTAGAGCTAGAGTATAAAATCAGTAGAGCTAATGTATAAATGAAACAGAGCTAGAATATAAAATAAGTAGAGATAGAGTATTAAATAAGTAGAGATAGAGGTATAAAATAAGCAAGACCTAGAGTATAAAATAAGTAGAGCTAGAGAATAAAATAAGTAGAGCTAGAGTATAAAATAAGTATACCTAGAGTATAAGATTAAGTAGAGCTAGAGTATATAATAAGTAGAGATAGAGTATAAAATAAGTAGAGATAGAGTATGAGATAAGTAGAGCTAGAGTATAAAATAAGTATACCTAGAGTATGAGATAAGTAGAGCTGATATAAAATAAGTATACCTAGAGTATAAGATAAGTAGGCTAAGAGTATATAATAAGTAGAGATAGAGTATAAAATAAGTAGAGATAGAGTATAAAATAAGTAGAACTAGTGTATAAAATAAGTGGACCTAGAGTATAAAATAGGCAGAAATGAGTATAAAATAAGTAGAGCTAGATTATAAATAAGGTAGATAGAATATAAAATAGGTAGAACTAGAATATAAAATAAGCAGAGCTAGAGTATAAAATAAGTAGAGCTAGAGTATAAAATAAGTAGAGCTAGAGTATAAAATAAGTAGAGACATGAGTAGTAAATAAGTAGAGATAGGTATAAAATAAGTATACCTAGAGTATAAGATAAAGTAATTTAGAGTATAAAATAAGTGAGAGATAGGTATTAATAAGTAGAGATAGAGTATAAAATAAGCAGACCTAGAGTATAAAATACGTGGAGCTAGAGTATAAAATAAGTAGAGCTAGAGTATAAAATAAGTAGAGATAGAGTGTAAAATAAGTACAGATAGAGTATAAAATAAGTAGAACTAGAATATAAAAAAAGTAGAGCTAGAGTATGAAATAAGTAGAGCTAGTGTATAAAATATGTAGAGATAGAGTATAAAATAAGTAGAACTAGAGTATAAAATAAGTAGAGGTAGAGTATAAAATAAGTAGAGAAAGAGTATAAAATAAGTAGAGATAGAGTATAAAATAAGTAGAACTAGAATATAAAAAAAGTAGAGCTAGAGTATAAAATAAGTAGACCTAGAGTATAAAATAAGTAGAGTTAGAGAATAAAATAAGTAGAGTTAGAGAATAAAATAAGTATACCTAGAGTATAAGATAAGTAGAGCTAGAGTATAAAATAAGTATACCTAGAGTATAAAATAAGTAGAGCTAGAGTATAAAATAAGTAGAGCTAGAGTATAAAATAAGTAGAGCTAGAGTATAAAATAAGTATAACTAGAGTATAAGATAAGTAGAGCTAGAGTATGAAATAAGTAGAGCTAGAGTATGTAATAAGTAGAGCTAGAGTATAAAATAAGTAGAGCTAGAGTATAAGATAAGTAGAGCTAGAGTATAAAATAAGTAGAGCCAGAGTATGTAATAAGTAGAGCTAGAGTATAAAATAAGTAGACCTAGAGTACAAAATAAGTAGAACTAGAGTATAAAATCAGTAGAGATAGAGTAAAAAATAAGCAGACCTAGTGTATAAAATAAGTAGAGCTAGAGTATAAAATAAGTAGAGCTAGAGTATAAAATAAGTAGAACTAGAATATACAATAAGTAGAACTAGAATATAAAATAAGTAGAGCTAGAGTATAAAATAAGTAGAACTAGAATATAAAATAAGTAGAGATAGAGTATAAAATATGTAGAGATAGTGTATAAAATAAGTAGAGCTAGAGTATAAAATAATTAGAGCTAGAGTATAAAATAAGTAGAGATAGAGTATAAAATAAGTAGAGCTAGAGTATAAAATAAGTAGAGCTAGAGTATAAAATAAGCAGTAATAGAGTATAAAATAAGTAGAGCTAGAGTATAAAATAAGTAGAGATAGAGTATAAAATAAGTAGAACTAGAATATAAAATAAGCAGAGCTAGAGTATAAAATAAGTAGAGCTAGAGTATAAAATATGTAGAGATAGAGTATAAAATAAGTAGAACTAGAATATAAAATAAGCAGAGCTAGAGTATAAAATAAGTAGAGCTAGAGTATAAAATAAGTAGAGCCAGAGTATAAAATAAGTAGAGCTAGAGTATAAAATAAGTAGAGACAGAGTATTAAATAAGTAGAGATAGAGTATAAAATAAGTATACCTAGAGTATAAGATAAGTAGAGCTAGAGTATAAAATAAGTAGAGATAGAGTATTAAATAAGTAGAGATAGAGTATAAAATAAGCAGACCTAGAGTATAAAATAAGTAGAGCTAGAGTATAAAATGAGTAGAGATAGAGTATAAAATAAGTAGAGATAGAGTATAAAATAAGTAGAACTAGAATATAAAATAAGTAGAGCTAGAGTATGAAATAAGTAGAGCTAGTGTATAAAATATGTACAGCTAGAGTATAAAATAAGTAGAGCTAGAGTATAAAATATGTAGAGGTAGAGTATAAAATAAGTAGAGAAAGAGTATAAAATAAGTAGAGATAGAGTATAAAATAAGTAGAACTAGAAAATAAAAAAAGTAGAGCTAGAGTATAAAATAAGTAGACCTAGAGAACAAAATAAGTAGAGTTAGAGAATAAAATAAGTAGAGTTAGAGAATAAAATAAGTATACCTAGAGTATAAGATAAGTAGCACTAGAGTATAAAATAAGTATACCTAGAGTATAAGATAAGTAGAGCTAGAGTATGAAATAAGTAGAGCTAGAGTATGTAATAAGTAGACATAGAGTATAAAATAAGTAGAGCTAGAGTATAAGATAAGTAGAACTAGAGTATAAAATAAGTAGAGCTAGAGTAAAAAATAAGTAGAGCTAGAGTATGTAATAAGTAGAGCTAGAGTATAAAATAAGTAAGATAGAGTATTAAATAAGAGAGATAGTATAAAATAAGCAGACCTAGAGTATAAAATAAGTAGAGCTAGAGTAAAATAAAATAAGTAGAACCTAGAGTATAAAATAAGTAGAGATAGAGTATAAAATAAGTAGAGATGAAAAGTAATAAAATAAGTAGAACTAGAATATAAAATAAGTAGAGCTACAGTATGAAAATAAGTAGAGCTAGTGTATAAAATAATGTAGAAGCTAGAAGTATAAAATAAGTAGAACTAGAGTATAAAATAAGTAGAGATAGAGTATAAAATAAGTAAAGAGATAAGTATAAAATAAGTAGAACTAGAATATAAAATAAGTAGAGCTACTGTAAAATAAGTAGAGCTAGTGTATAAAATAAAATGAGAGCTAGATATAAAAGTAGAGCTAGTATAAAATATGTAGAGGTAGAGTATAAAATAAGTAGAGAAAGAGTATAAAATAAGTAGAGATAGAGTATAAAATAAGTAGAACTAGAAAATAAAAAAAGTAGAGCTAGAGTATAAAATAAGTAGACCTAGAGAACAAAATAAGTAGAGTTAGAGAATAAAATAAGTATACCTAGAGTATAAGATAAGTAGCGCTAGAGTATAAAATAAGTATACCTAGAGTATAAAATAAGTAGAGCTAGAGTATAAAATAAGTATAGCTAGAGTATAAAATAAGTATACCTAGAGTATAAGATAAGTAGAGCTAGAGTATGAAATAAGTAGAGCTAGAGTATGTAATAAGTAGACCTAGAGTATAAAATAAGTAGAGCTAGAGTATAAGATAAGTAGAGCTAGAGTATAAAATAAGTAGAGCTAGAGTATAAAATAAGTAGAGCTAGAGTATGTAATAAGTAGAGCTAGAGTATAAAATAAGTAGACCTAGAGTACAAAATAAGTAGAGCTAGAGTATAAAATCAGTAGAGATAGAGTAAAAAATAAGCAGACCTAGTGTATAAAATAAGTAGAGCTAGAGTATAAAAAAAGTACAGCTAGAGTATAAAATAAATAGAACTAGAATATACAATAAGTAGAACTAGAATATAAAATAAGTAGAGCTAGATTATAAAATAAGTTGAACTAGAATATAAAATAAGTAGAGCTAGAGTATAAAATAAGTAGAGCTAGTGTATAAAATAAGTAGAGCTAGAGTATAAAATAAGTAGAGCTAGAGTATAAAATAAGTAGAACTAGCGTATAAAATGATTAGAGCAAGAGTATAAAATAAGTAGAGCTAGAGTATAAAATAATTAGAGAAAGAGTATAACATAAGTAGAGCTAGAATATAAAATAAGTATACCTAGAGTATTAAATAAGTAAAGCTGAAGTATAAAAAAATTAGTGATAGAGTATAAAATAATTAGAGATAGAGTATAAAATCAGTAGAGATAGAGTATAAAATAAGTAGAACTAGAATGTAAAATAAGTAGAGCTAGAATATAAAATAAGTAGAGCTAGAGTATAAAATAAGTAGAACTAGAATATAAAATAAGTAGAGCTAGAGTATAAAATAAGTAGAGCTAGTGTATAAAATGAGTAGAGCTAGAGTATAAAATAAGTAGAGCTAGTGTATAAAATAAGTAGAGCTAGAGTATAAAATAAGTAGAGCTAGAGTATAAAATAAGTAGAACTAGCGTATAAAATGATTAGAGCAAGAGTATAAAATAAGTAGAGCTAGAGTATAAAATAATTAGAGAAAGAGTATAACATAAGTAGAGCTAGAATATAAAATAAGTATACCTAGAGTATTAAATAAGTAAAGCTGAAGTATAAAAAAATTAGTGATAGAGTATAAAATAATTAGAGATAGAGTATAAAATCAGTAGAGATAGAGTATAAAATAAGTAGAACTAGAATGTAAAATAAGTAGAGCTAGAATATAAAATAAGTAGAGCTAGAGTATAAAATAAGTAGAACTAGAATATAAAATAAGTAGAGCTAGAGTATAAAATAAGTAGAGCTAGTGTATAAAATGAGTAGAGCTAGAGTATAAAATAAGTAGAGCTAGTGTATAAAATAAGTAGAGCTAGAGTATAAAATAATAGAGATAGAGTATAAAATAAGTAGAGCTAGAGTATAAAATGAGTAGAACTAGAGTATAAAATGATTAGAGCAAGAGTATAAAATAAGTAGAGCTAGAGTATAAAATAATTAGAGAAAGAGTATAACATAAGTAGAGCTAGAGTATAAAATAAGTAGAGCTAGTGTGTAAAATAAGTAGACCTAGAGTATAAAATAAGTAGAGTTAGAGAATAAAATAAGTATACCTAGAGTATAAGATAAGTAGAGCTAGAGTATAAAATAAGTATACCTAGAGTATAAAATAAGTAGAGCTAGAGTATAAAATAAGTAGACCTAGAGTATAAAATAAGTAGAACTAGAATATAAAATAAGTAGAGCTAGAGTATAAAATAAGTAGAGCTAGAGTATAAAATAAGTAGAGCTAGAGTATAAAATAAGTAGAGCTAGAGTATAAAATAAGTAGAGATAGAGTATAAAATAAGTAGAACTAGAATATAAAATAAGTAGAGCTAGAGTATAAAGAAAGTAGAGCTAGTGTATAAAATAAGTAGAGCTAGAGTATAAAATAAGTAGAGCTAGAGTATAAAATAAGTAGAGATAGAGTATAAAATAAGTAGAGCTGGAGTATAAAATAAGTAGAGCTAGAGTATAAATTAAGTAGAGCTAGAGTATAAAATAAGTAGAGATAGAGTATAAAATAAGCAGACCTAGAGTATAAAATAAGTAGAGCTAGAGTATAAAATAAGTAGAGATAGAGTATAAAATAAGTAGAGCAAGAGTATAAAATAATTAGAGCTAGAGTATAAAATAAGTAGAGCTAGTGTATAAAATAAGTAGAGCTAGAGTATAAAATAATTAGAGCAAGAGTATAAAATAAGTAGAGCTAGAATATAAAATAAGAAGAGCTACAGTATAAAATAAGTAGACCTACAGTATAAAATAAGTAGAGTTAAAGAATAAAATAAGTATACCTAGAGTATAAAATAAGTAGAGCTAGAGTATAAAATAAGTATACCTAGAGTATAAAATAAGTAGAGCTAGAGTATAAAATAAGTAGACCTAGAGTATAAAATAAGTAGAGATAGAGAATAAAATAAGTAGAGCTAGAGTATAAAATAAGTAGAGCTAGAGTATAAAACAAGTATACCTAGAGTATGAGATGAGTAGAGATAGAGTATAAAATAAGTATACCTAGAATATAAGATAAGTAGTGCTAGAGTATATAATAAGTAGAGATAGAGTATAAAATAAGTAGAGATAGAGTATAAAATAAGTTGAACTAGAATATAAAATAAGTAGACCTAGAGTATAAAATAAGTAGAGCTAGAGTATAAAATAAGTAGAGCTAGAGTATAAAATAAGTAGAGATAGAGTAAAATAAAAGTAGAGCTAGAGTATAAAATAAGTAGAGCTAGAGTATAAAATAAGCAGAAATTGAGTATAAAATAAGTAGAGATAGAGTATAAAATAAGTAGAGATAGAGTATAAAATAAGTAGAATTAGAATATAAAATAAGCAGAGCTAGAGTATAAAATACGTAGAGCTAGAGTATAAAATAAGTAGAGATAGAGTATAAAATAAGTAGAGATAGAGTATTAAATAAGTAGAGATAGTGTATAAAATAAGTATACCTAGAGTATAAGATAAGTAGCGCTAGAGTATAAAATAAGTAGAGATAGAGTATTAAATAAGTAGAGATAGAGTATAAAATAAGCAGACCTAGAGTATAAAATAAGTAGAGCTAGAGTATGAAATAAGTAGAGCTTGTGTATAAAATATGTAGAGCTAGAGTATAAAATAAGTAGAGCTAGAGTTTAAAATAAGTAGAGGTAGCGTATAAAATAAGTAGAGGAAGAGTATAAAATAAGTAGACCTAGAGTATAAAATAAGTAGAGTTAGAGAATAAAATAAGTATACCTAGAGTATCAGATAAGTAGAGCTTGAGTATAAAATAAGTATACCTAGAGTATAAAATAAGTAGAGCTAGAGTATAAAATAAGTAGAGCTAGAGTATAAAATAAGTAGAACTAGAAAATAAAAAAAGTAGAGCTAGAGTATAAAATAAGTAGACCTAGAGTATAAAATGTGTAGATTTAGAGAATAAAATAAGTAGAGATAGAGAATAAAATAAGTATACCTAGAGTATAAGATATGTAGAGCTAGAGTATAAAATAAGTATACCTAGAGTATAAAATTAGTAGAGCTAGTGTATAAAATAAGTAGAGCTAGAGTATAAAATAAGTAGAGCTAGAGTATAAAATAAGTATACCTAGAGTATAAGATAAGTAGAGCTAGAGTATGAAATAAGTAGAGCTATAGTATGTAATATGTAGACTTGAGTATAAAATAAGTAGAGCTAGAGTATAAGATAAGTAGAGGTAGAGTATAAAATTAGTAGAGCTAGAGTATAAAATAAGTAGAGCTAGAGTATGTAATAAGTAGAGCTAGAGTATAAAATAAGTAGACCTAGGGTACAAAATAAGTAGAGCTAGAGTATAAAATCAGTAGAGATAGAGTAAAAAATAAGCAGACCTAGTGTATAAAATAAGTAGAGCTAGAGTATAAAATAAGTAGAGCTAGAGTATAAAATAAGTAGAACTAGAATATACAATAAGTAGAACTAGAATATAAAATAAGTAGAGCTAGAATATAAAATAAGTAGAGCTAGTGTATAAAATAAGTAGAGCTAGTGTATAAAATAAGTAGAGATAAAGTATAAAATAAGTAGAGATAGGGTATAAAATAAGTAGAACTATAATATAAAATAAGTAGAGCTAGAATATAAAATAAGTAGAGCTAGAAGTATATAATAAGTAGAACTAGAATATAAAATAAGTAGAGCTAGAGTATAAAATAAGTAGAGCTAGTGTATAAAATGAGTAGAGCTAGAGTATAAAATAAGTAGAGCTAGTGTATAAAATAAATAGAGCTAGAGTATAAAATAAGTAGAGATAGGGTATAAAATAAGTAGAACTAGAGTATAAAATGATTAGAGCAAGAGTATAAAATAAGTAGAGCTGGAGTATAAAATAAGTAGAGCTAGAGTATAAAATAAGTAGACCTAGAGTATAAAATAAGTATAGTTAGAGAATAAAATAAGTATACCTAGAGTATAAGTTAAGTAGAACTAGAGTATAAAATAAGTATACTTGAGTATAAAATAAGTAGAGCTAGTGTATAAAATAAGTAGAGCTAGAGTATAAATTAAATAGAGCTAGAGTATAAAATAAGTAGAGCTAGAGTATAAAATAAGCAGACCTAGAGTATAACATAAGTAGAGCTAGAGTATAAAATAAGTAGAGATAGAGTATTAAATCAGTAGATATAGAGTATAAAATAACAGACCAAGAGTATAAAATAAGTAGAGCTAGAGTATAAAATAAGTAGAGCTAGAGTATAAAATAAGTAGAGCTAGAGTATAAAATAAGCAAACCTAGAGTATAAAATATGTAGAGCTAGAGTATAAAATAAGTAGAGCTAAAGTATAAAATATGTAGAGCTAGAGTATTAAATAAGTAGAGATAGAGTATAAAATATGTAGAGCAAGGGTATAAAATAAGTAGAGCTAGAGTATAAAAAAAGTAGAGCTAGAGTATAAAATAAGTAGAGCTAGAGTATAAAATATGTAGACATAGAGTATAAAATAAGTAGAGATAGAGTATAAAATTAAGTAGAGCTAGAGTATAAAATAAGTGTACCTAGAGTATAAGATAAGTAGAGCTAGAGTATAAAATAAGTATACCTAGAGTATAAGATAAGAAGAGCTAGAGTATGAAATACGTAGAGCTAGAGTATAAAATAAATAGAACTAGTGTATAAAATAAGTGGAGCTATAGTATAAAATATGTAGAGCTAGAATATAAAATAAGTAGAGATAGAGTATTAAATCAGTAGATATAGAGTATAAAATAACAGACCAAGAGTATAAAATAAGTAGAGCTAGAGTATAAAATAAGTAGAGCTAGAGTATAAAATAAGTAGAGCTAGAGTATAAAATATGTAGAGCTAGAGTATTAAATAAGTAGAGATAGAGTATAAAATATGTAGAGCAAGGGTATAAAATAAGTAGAGCTAGAGTATAAAAAAAGTAGAGCTAGAGTATAAAATAAGTAGAGCTAGAGTATAAAATATGTAGACATAGAGTATAAAATAAGTAGAGCTAGAGTATAAAATAAGTAGAGCTAGAGTATAAAAAAAGTGTACCTAGAGTATAAGATAAGTAGAGCTAGAGTATAAAATAAGTATACCTAGAGTATAAGATAAGAAGAGCTAGAGTATGAAATACGTAGAGCTAGAGTATAAAATAAGTAGAACTAGTGTATAAAATAAGTGGAGCTATAGTATAAAATATGTAGAGCTAGAGTATAAAATAAGTAGAGATAGAGTATAAAATAAGTAGAACTAGAATATAAAATAAGTAGAGCTAGAGTATAAAATAAGTAGAGCTAGTGTATAAAATAAGTAGAGCTAGAGTATAAAATAAGTAGAGCTAGTATATAAAAGAAGTAGAGCTACAGTATA
Organism: Ascarosepion bandense; assembly: GCA_037127315.1. Classification (NCBI taxonomy): domain Eukaryota; kingdom Metazoa; phylum Mollusca; class Cephalopoda; order Sepiida; family Sepiidae; genus Ascarosepion; species Ascarosepion bandense. The sequence continues at coordinate 1,033,395 of JBBBDQ010002013.1, read as the reverse complement.
AAATAAGTAGAGCTAGAGTATAAAATAAGTAGAGCTAGAGTATAAAATACGTAGAGCTAGAGTATAAAAGAATTAGAGCAAGAGTATTAAATAAGTAGAGCTAGAGTATAAAATAAGTAGAGCTAGAGTATAAAATAAGTAGACCTAGAGTATAAAATATGTAGAGTTAGAGAAAAAATAATTATACCTAGAGTATAAGATAAGTAGAGCTAGAGTATAAAATAATTATACCTAGAGTATGAGATGAGAAGAGCTAGAGTATAAAATAAGTATACCTAGAGTATAAGATAAGTAGAGCCAGAGTATAAAATAAGTAGAGCTAGAGTATAAAATAAATAGAGATAGAGTATAAAATAAGTAGAGCTAGAGTATAAAATGAGTAGAGCTAGAGTATAAAATAAGTAGAGCTAGAGTATAAAATAAGCAGACCTATAGTATAAAATAAGTAGAGCTAGAGTATAAAATAAGTAGAGATAGAGTATAAAATAAGTAGAGATAGAATATAAAATCAACAGACCTAGAGTATAAAATAAGTAGTGCTAGAGTATAAAATAAGTAGAGCTAGAGTATAAAATAAGTAGAGCTAGAGTATAAAATATGTAGAGCTAGAGTATAAAAAATTTATACCTAGAGTATAAAATAAGTAGAGCTAGAGTATAACATAAGTATACCTAGAGTATAAAATAAGTAGAGCTAGAGTATAAAATAAGTAGACCTAGAGTATAAAATATGTATACCTAGAGTATTAGATAAGTAGAGCTAGAGTATAAAATAAGCATACCTAGAGTATAAGATAAGTGGAGCTAGAGTATAAAATACGTAGAGCTAGAGTATAAAATAAGTAGAGATAGAGTATAAAATAAGTAGAACTAGAATATAAAATAAGTAGAGCTAGAATATAAAATAAGTAGAGCTAGAGTATAAAATTACTAGAGCTAGAGAATAAAATAAGTAGAGATAGAGTATAAAATAAGCAGACCTAGAGTATAAAATAAGTAGAGCTAGAGTATAAAATAATTAGAGATAGAGTATAAAATAAGTAGAACTAGAATATAAAATAAGTAGAAATAGAATATAAAATAAGTAGGGCTAGTGTATAAAATAAGTAGAGCTAGAGTATAAAAGAAGTAGAGCTAGAGTATAAAATAAGTAGAGCTAGAGTATAAAATATGTAGAGATAGAGTATTAAATAAGTAGAGATAGAGTATAAAATAAGCAGGCCCAGAGTATAAAACAAATAGAGCTAGAGTATAAAATAAGCAGAGCTAGAGTATAAAATAAGTAGAGCAAGAGTATAAAATAAGCAGACCTAAAGTATTAAATATGTAGAGCTAGAGTATAAAATAAGTAGAGCTAGAGTATAAAATAAGTTAGAGCCAGAGTATAAAATAAGTAGTGATAGAGTATAAAATAAGCAGACCTAGAGTATAAAATAAGTAGAGCTAGAGTATAAAATAAGAAAAGATAGAGTATAAAATAAGTAGAGCTAGAGTATAAAATAAGTAGAGCTAGAGTATAAAAAAAGTAGAGCTTGAGTATAAAATAAGTAGAGATAGAGTATAAAATAAGTAGACCTAGAGTATGAAATAAGTAGAGTTAGAGAATAAAATAAGTATATCTAGAGTATAAGATAAGTAGAACTAGAGTATAAAATAAGTATACCTAGAGTATGAGATGAGAAGAGCTAGAGTATAAAATAAGTAGACCTAGAGTATAAAATAAGTATTGCTAGAGTATAAAATACGTATACCTAGAGTATAAGATAAGTAGAGCTAGAGTATAAGATAAGTAGGGCTAGAGTATAAAATAAGTGTACCTAGAGTATAAAATAGATAGAGCTAGAGTATAAAATAAGTATAGCTAGAGTATAAAATAAGTATACCTAGAGTATAAGATAAATAGATCTAGAGTATAAAATAAGTATACCTAGAGTATAAGATAAGTAGAGCTAGAGTATGAAATAAGTAGAGCTAGAGTGTAAAATAAGTAGAGCTAGAGTATAAGATAAGTAGAGCTAAAGTATAAAATAAGTAGAGCTAGAGTATAAAATAAGTAGAGATAGAGTATAAAATAAGTAGAGATAGAGTATAAAATAAGTAGAGCTAGTGTATAAAATAAGTAGAGTTAGAGTATAAAATAAGTAGAACTAGAATATAAAATAAGTAGAGCTAGAATAATAAATAAGTAGAGCTAGAGTATAAAATAATTCGAAATAGAATATAAAATAAGTAGAGCTAGAGTATAAAATAAGTAGAGCTAGTGTATGAAATAAGTAGAGCTAGTGTATAAAATAAGTAGAGCTAGAATATAAAATAACTAGAGCTAGAGTACAAAGTAAGTAGAGCTAGAGTATAAAATAATTAGAGCAAGACTATAAAATAAGTAGAGCTAGAGTATAAAAAAATTAGAGCAAGAGTATAAAATAAATAGAGCTAGAGTATAAAATAAGTAGAGCTAGAGTATAAAATATGTAGACCTAGTGTATAAGATAATAGAGCTAGAGTGTAAAATAAGTAGAACTCGAATATAAAATAAGTAGATCTAGAGTATAAAATAAGTAGACCTAGAGTATAAAATAAGTAGAGCTAGAGTATAAAATAATTATACCTAGAGTATAAGATAATAGAGCCAGATAATAAAATAAGTAGATCTAGAGTATAAAATAAGTAGAGATAGAGAATAAAATAAGCAGACCTAGAGTGTAAAATAAGTAGAGCTAGAGTACAAAATAAGAAGAACTAGAGAATTAAATAGGTAGACATAGAGTATGAAATAAGTAGAGCTAGAGTATAAAATAAGTAGAGCTAAAGTATGAAATATGTAGATCTAGAGTATAAAATAAGTAGAGCTAGAGTATAAAATAAGTAGAGATAGAGTATAAAATATGTAGAGCTAGAGTATAAAATAAGTAGACCTAGAGTATAAAATAAATAGAGCTAAAGTAAAATAAGAAGAACTAGTGTATAAAACAAGTGGAGCTAGAGTATAAAATAAGTAGAACTAGAATATAAAATAAGTAGGGCTAGAGTATAAAATAAGTAGAGCTAGAGTATAAAATATGTAGAGCTAGAGTATAAAATAAGTAGAGCTAGAGTATAAAATAAGCAGACCTAGAATATAAAATAAGTAGATCTAGAGTATAAAACAAGTAGAGATAGAAGTATAAAATAAGTAGTGCTAGAGTATAAAATAAATAGAACTAGAGAGTATAAAATAAGTAGAGCTAGGGAAGTATAAAATAAGCAGACCTAGAGTATAAAATAAGCAGACCTTGAGTATAAAATATGTAGAGCTAGAGTATAAAATAAGTAGAGCTAGGTATAAAATAAATTAGGCTAGAGTATAAAATATGTAGAACTAGAATATACAATAAGTAGAACTAGAATATAAAATAAGTAGAGCTAGAGTATAAAATAAACAGACCTAGAGTATGAAATAAGTAGAAGTAGAATATAAAATAAGTAGATCTAGAGTATAAAATAGTAGAGCTAGAGTATGAAATAAGTAGAGCTAGAGTGTAAAATAAGTAGAGCTAGAGTATAAGATTAATTACAGAGCTAAAGTATAAAATAAGTAGAGCTAGAGTATAAAATAAGTAGAGATAGGAGGTATAAAATAAGTAGAGATAGAGTATAATAAGTAGAGCTAGTGTATAAATAAGTAGAGTTAGAGTATAAAATAAGTAGAACTAGAATATAAAATAAGTAGAGCTAGAATATAAAATAAGTAGAGCTAGAGTATAAAATAATTCTAAATAGAATATAAAATAAGTAGAGCTAGAGTATAAAATAAGTAGAGCTAGTGTATAAAATAAGTAGAGCTAGTGTATAAAATAAGTAGAGCTAGAATATAAAATAACTAGAGCTAGAGTACAAAGTAAGTAGAGCTAGAGTATAAAATAATTAGTATAAAATAAGTAGAACTGATATAAAAAATTAGAGCAAGAGTATAAAATAAATAGAGCTAGAGTATAAAATAAGTAGAGCTAGAGTATAAAATATGTAGACCTAGTGTATAAGATAATAGAGCTAGAGTGTAAAATAAGTAGAACTCGAATATAAAATAAGTAGATCTAGAGTATAAAATAAGTAGACCTAGAGTATAAAATAAGTAGAGCTAGAGTATAAAATAATTATACCTAGAGTATAAGATATTAGAGCCAGATAATAAAATAAGTAGATCTAGAGTATAAAATAAGTAGAGATAGAGAATAAAATAAGCAGACCTAGAGTGTAAAATGAGTAGAGCTAGAGTACAAAATAAGAAGAACTAGAGAATTAAATAGGTAGACATAGAGTATGAAATAAGTAGAGCTAGAGTATAAAATAAGTAGAGCTAAAGTATGAAATATGTAGATCTAGAGTATAAAATAAGTAGAGCTAGAGTATAAAATAAGTAGAGATAGAGTATAAAATATGTAGAGCTAGAGTATAAAATAAGTAGACCTAGAGTATAAAATAAATAGAGCTAAAGTATAAAATAAGAAGAACTAGTGTATAAAACAAGTGGAGCTAGAGTATAAAATAAGTAGAACTAGAATATAAAATAAGTAGGGCTAGAGTATAAAATAAGTAGAGCTAGAGTATAAAATATGTAGAGCTAGAGTATAAAATAAGTAGAGCTAGAGTATAAAATAAGCAGACCTAGAATATAAAATAAGTAGATCTAGAGTATAAAATAAGTAGAGATAGAGTATAAAATAAGTAGTGCTAGAGTATAAAATAAATAGAACTAGAGTATAAAATAAGTAGAGCTAGAGTATAAAATAAGCAGACCTAGAGTATAAAATAAGCAGACCTTGAGTATAAAATATGTAGAGCTAGAGTATAAAATAAGTAGAGCTAGAGTATAAAATAAGTAGAGCTAGAGTATAAAATATGTAGAACTAGAATATACAATAAGTAGAACTAGAATATAAAATAAGTAGAGCTAGAGTATAAAATAAACAGACCTAGAGTATGAAATAAGTAGAAGTAGAATATAAAATAAGTAGATCTAGAGTATAAAATAAGTAGAGCTAGAGTATAAAATAAGTAGACCTAGAGTATAAAAGAAGTAGAGCTAGAGTATAAAATAAGTAGAACTAGAATATAAAATATGTAGAGCTAGAATATAAAATAAGTAGAGCTAAAGTATAAAATAAGTAGAACTAGAATATAAAATAAATAGAGCTGGAGTATAATATAAGTAGAGCTAAAGTATAAAATAAGTAGACCTAGAGTATAAAATAAGTAGAGCTAGAGTATAAAATAAGTAGAACTAGAATATAAAATAAGTAGAGCTAGAGTATAAAATAAGTAGAACTAGAGTATAAAATAAGTAGACCTAGAGTATAAAATAAGCAGACCTAGCGTACAAAATATGTAGAGCTAGAGTACAAAATATGTAGAGTATAAAATAAGTAGAGCTAGAGTATAAAAAAGTAGAACTAGAATATAAAATAAGCAGACCTAGAGTATAAAATACGTAGACCTAGAGTATAAAATAAGTAGAACTAAAGTATAAAATAAGTAGATCTAGAGTATAAAATAAGTAGAACTAGAATATAAAATAAGTAGAGCCAGAGTATAAAGTAAGTAGAGCTAGAGTATAAAATAAGTAGAGCTAGAGTATAAAATAAGTAGAACTAGAATATAAAATAAGTAGAGCTAGAGGATAAAATAAGTAGAGCTAGAGTATAAAATAAGTAGAGCTAGAGTATAAAATCAGCAGACCTAGGGTATAAAATAAGTAGACCTAGAGTATAAAATAAGTAGAACTAGAGTATAAAATAAATAGAGCTAGAGTATAAAATAAGTAGACCTAGAGTATAAAATATGTACAGATTGAGTATAACATAAGTAGAACTAGAATATAAAATAAGTAGACCTAGAGTATAAAATAAGTAGACCTAGAGTATAAAATAAGTAGAGCTAGAGTATAAAATAAATATAGCTAGAGTATAAAATAAGTAGACCTAAAGTATAAAATGAGTAGAGCTAGAGTATAATATAATTCGAAATAGAATATAAAATAAGTAGAGCTAGAGTATAAAATAAGTAGAGCTAGACTATAAAATGAGTAGAACTAGAATATACAAGAAGTAGAACTAGAATAAAAATAAGTAGAGCTAGAGTATAAAATAAGTAGAGATAGAGTATAAAATAAGTAGAGCTAGAGTATAAAATATATAGACCTAGAGTATAAAATATGTAGAGCTAGAGTATAAAACAAGTAGAGCTAGAGTATAAAATAAATAGACCTAGAGTATAAAATAAGTAGAGCTAGAGTATAAAATAAATAGAGATAGAGTATAAAATATGTAGAACTAGAATATACAATAAGTAGAACTAGAATATAAAATAAGTAGATCTAGAGTATAAAATAAGTAGAGCTAGAGTATAAAATAAGTAGAACTAGAATATAATATATGTAGAGCTAGAATATAAAATAAGTAGAAATAGTGTATAAAATAAGTAGACCTAGAATACAAAATAAATTGAGCTGGAGTATAATATATGTAGAGCTAAAGTATAAAATAAGTAGACCTAGAGTATAACATAAGTAGAGCTAGAGTATAAAATATGTAGAACTAGAATATAATATAAGTAGAGCTAGAGTATAAAATAAGCAGACCTAGAGTATAAAATTATTAGAGCTAGAGTATAAAATAAGTAGACCTAGAGTATTAATAAGTAGACCCAGCGTACAAAATATGTAGAGCTAGAGTATAAAATATGTAGAGCTAGAGTATAAAATAAGTAGACCTAGAGTATTAATAAGTAGACCTGGCGTACAAAATATGTAGAGCTAGAGAATAAAATATGTAGAGCTAGAGAATAAAATAAGTAGAACTAAAGTATAAAATAAGTAGAGCGAGTGTATAAAATAAGTAGAACTAGAATATAAAATAAGTAGAGCCAGAGTATAAAATAAGAAGAGCTAGAGTTTAAAATAAGTAGAGCTAGAGTATAAAATAAGTAGAACTAGAATATAAAATAAGTAGATCTAGAGTATAAAATAAGTAGAGCTAGAGTATAAAATAAGTAGACCTAGAGTATAAAATAAGTAGAGCTTGAGTTTAAAATAAGTAGAGCTAGAGTATAAAATAAGCTGACCTAGAGTATAAAATAAGTAGACCTAGAGTATAAAATAAGTAGAGCTAAAGTATAAAATAAATAGAGCTAAAGTATAAAATAAATAGAGCTAAAGTATAAAATAAGTAGACCTAGAGTATAAAATAAGTAGAGCTAGAGTATAAAATATATAGAGCTAGAGTATAAAATAAGTAGACCTAAAGTATAAAACAAGTAGAGATAGAGTAGAAAATAAGTAGAACTAGAATATAAAATAAGTAGACCTAGAGTATAAAATAAGTAGTGCTAGAGTATAAAATAAGTAGAGCTAAAGTATAAAATAAGTAGAGCTAGAGTATAAAATAGGCAGACCTAAGAGTATAAAATAAATAGACCTAGAGTAGAAAATAAGCAGACCTAGAGTATAAAATAAGTAGACCTAGAGTATAAAATAAGTAGAGTTAGAGTATAAAATAAGTAGAGCTAGAGTATAAAATAAGTAGAACTAGAATATAAAATGAGTAAACCTAGAGTATAAAATGAGTTGAGCTAGAGTATAAAATAAGTAGAGTTAGAGTATAAAATAAGTAGAGATAAAGTATAAAATAAGTAGACCTAAAATATATAATAAGTAGAGCTAGAGTATAAAATAAGTAGAGCTAGAATATAAAATAAGCAGACCTAGAGTATAAAATATGTAGAAATATAATATAAAATAAGTAGAGCTAGAGTATGAAATAAGTAGAGCTAGAGTATAAAATATGTAGATCTAGAGTATAAAATAAGTTGAGCTAGAGTATAAATTAAGTAGAGCTAGAGTATAAAATATGTAGACCTAGAGTATGAAATAAGTAGAACTAGAATATAAAATAAGTAAAGGTATAGTATAAAATTAGTAGACCTAGAGTATAAAATATGTAGACCTAGAGTATAAAATAAGTAGAGCTAGAGTATAAAATAAGTAAAGCTAGAGAATAAAATAAGTAGAACTAGAATATTAAATCAGTAGACCTAGAGTATAAAATAAGTAGAACTAGAGTATAAAATAAGTAGAGCTAAAGTATAAAATAAATAGAGCTAGAATATAAAATAAGTAGAGCTAGAGTATAAAATAAGTAGAGCTAGAGTATAAAATAAGCAGACCTAGAGTATAAAATAAGTAGACCTAGAGTATAAAATAAGTAGAGCTAAAGTATAAAATAAATAGAGCTAGAATATAAAATAAGTAGAGCTAGAGTATAAAATAAGTTGAACTAGAATATAAAATAAGTAGAGCTAGAGGATAAAATAAGTAGAGCTAGAGTATAAAATATGTAGAGCTAGAGTATAAAATCAGCAGACCTAGGGTATAAAATAAGTAGACCTAGAGTATAAAATAAGTAGAACTAGAGTATAAAATAAATAGAGCTAGAGTATAAAATAAGTAGACCTAGAGTATAAAATATGTAGAGATAGAGTATAACATAAGTAGAACTAGAATATAAAATAAGTAGACCTAGAGTATAAAATAAGTAGACCTAGAGTATAAAATAAGTAGAGCTAGAGTATAAAATATATATAGCTAGAGTATAAAATAAGTAGACCTAGAGTATAAAATGAGTAGAGCTAGAGTATAATATAATTCGAAATAGAATATAAAATAAGTAGAGCTGGAGTATAAAATAAGTAGAGCTAGACTATAAAATGAGTAGAACTAGAATATACAAGAAGTAGACCTAGAATAAAAAATAATTAGAGCTAGAGTATAAAATAAGTAGAGATAGAGTATAAAATAAGTAGAGCTAGAGTATAAAATAAGCAGACCTAGAGTATAAAATGAGCAGACCTAGAGTATAAAATATGTAGAGCTAGAGTATAAAATAACTAGAGCTACAGTATAAAATAAATAGACCTAGAGTATAAAATAAGTAGAGCTAGAGTATAAAATAAGCAGACCTATAGTATAAAATAAGTAGAGCTAGAGTATAAAATAAATAGAGATAGAGTATAAAATATGTAGAACTAGAATATACAATAAGTAGAACTAGAATATAAAATAAGTAGAGCTAGAGTATAAAATAAGCAGACCTAGAGTATAAAATATGTAGAACTAGAATATAAAATAAGTAGATCTAGAGTATAAAATAAGTAGAGCTAGAGTACAAAATAAGTAGACCTAGAGTATAAAATAAGTAGAGCTAGAGTATAAAATGAGTAGAACTAGAATATAATATATGTAGAGCTAGAATATAAAATAAGTAGAACTAGTGTATAAAATAAGTAGACCTAGAATACAAAATAAATTGAGCTGGAGTATAATATAAGTAGAGCTAAAGTATAAAATAAGTAGACCTAGAGTATAACATAAGTAGAGCTAGAGTATAAAATATGTAGAACTAGAATATAATATAAGTAGAGCTAGAGTATAAAATAAGTAGAACTAGAATATAAAATAAGCAGACCTAGAGTATAAAATAAGTAGAGCTAGAGTATAAAATATGTAGAACTAGAATATAATATAAGTAGAGCTAGAGTATAAAATATGTAGAACAAGAATTTAAAATAAGCAGACCTAGAGTATAAAATAAGTAGACCTAGTGTATTAATAAGTAGACCTAGCGTACAAAATATGTAGAGCTAGAGTATAAAATATGTAGAGCTAGAGTATAAAATAAGCAGACCTAGTGTATAAAATACGTAGACCTAGAGTATAAAATAAGTAGAACTAAAGTATAAAATAAGTAGAGCGAGTGTATAAAATAAGTAGAATTAGAATATAAAATAAGTAGAGCCAGAGTATAAAATAAGAAGAGCTAGAGTTTAAAATAAGTAGAGCTAGAGTATAAAATAAGTAGAACTAGAATATAAAATAAGTAGATCTAGAGTATAAAATAAGTAGAGCTAGAGTATAAAATAAGTAGAGCTAGAGTATAAAATAAGCAGACCTAGAGTATAAAATAAGTAGACCTAGAGTATAAAATAAGTAGAGCTAAAGTATAAAATAAATAGAGCTAAAGTACAAAATAAATAGAGCTAGAGTATAAAATAAGTAGACCACAAATTATAAAATATGTAGAGCTAGAGTATAAAATAAGTAGAGATAGAGTAGAAAATAAGTAGAACTAGAATATAAAATAAGTAGACCTAGAGTATAAAATAAGTAGACCTAGAGTATAAAATAAGTAGTGCTAGAGTATAAAATAAGTAGACCTAGAGTATAAAATAAGTAGAGTTAGAGTATATAATAAGTAGAGCTAGAGTATAAAATAAGTAGAACTAGAATATAAAATAAGTAGACCTAGAGTATAAAATGAGTTGAGCCCCAGAGTATAAAATAAGTAGAGTTAGAGTATAAAATAAGTAGAGCTAGAGTATAAAATAAGTAGAGTTAGAGTATATAATAAGTAGAGCTAGAGTATAAAATAAGTAGAACTAGAATATAAAATAAGTAGACCTAGAGTATAAAATGAGTTGAGCTAGAGTATAAAATAAGTAGAGTTAGAGTATAAAATAAGTAGAGCTAGAGTATAAAATAGGCAGACCTAGAGTATAAAATAAATAGACCTAGAGTAGAAAATAAACAGACCTAAAGTATAAATAAGTAGAGCTAAAAAGTATAAAATAAATAGAGCTAAAGTACAAAATAAATAGAGCTAAGTATAAAATAAGTAGACCTAGAGTATAAAATATGTAGAGCTAGAGTATAAAATAAGTAGAGATAGAGTAGAAAATAAGTAGAACTAGAATATAAAATAAGTAGACCTAGAGTATAAAATAAGTAGACCTAGAGTATAAAATAAGTAGTGCTAGAGTATAAAATAAGTAGACCTAGAGTATAAAATAAGTAGAGTTAGAGTATATAATAAGTAGAGCTAGAGTATAAAATAAGTAGAACTAGAATATATAAATAAGTAGACCTAGAGTATAAAAATGAGTTGAGCTAGAGTATAAAATAAGTAGAGTTAAGAAGTATAAAATAAGTAGGCTAAGTATAAAATAAGTAGAGTTAGAGTATATAATAAGTAGAGCTAGAGTATAAAATAAGTAAAATTTACAGAATATAAAATAAGTAGACCTAGAGTATAAAATGAGTTGAGCTAGAGTATAAAATAAGTAGAGTTAGAGTATAAAATAAGTAGAGCTAGAGTATAAAATAGGCAGACCTAGAGTATAAAATAAATAGACCTAGAGTAGAAAATAAGCAGACCTAGAGTATAAAATAAGTATTGAGCTAAAGTATAAAATAAATAGAGCTAAAGTACAAAATAAATAGAGCTAGAGTATAAAATAAGTAGACCTAGAGTATAAAATATGTAGAGCTAGAGTATAAAATCAGCAGACCAAGGGTATAAATAAGTAGACCTAATTATAAAATAAGTAGAGCTAGAGTATAAAATAAGTAGAGATAGAGTAGAAAATAAGTAGAACTAGAATATAAAATAAGTAGACCTAGAGTATAAAATAAGTAGACCTAGAGTATAAAATAAGTAGTGCTAGAGTATAAAATAAGTAGACCTAGAGTATAAAATAAGTAGAGTTAGAGTATATAATAAGTAGAGCTAGAGTATAAAATAAGTAGAACTAGAATATAAAATAAAGTAGACCTAGAGTATAAAATGAGTTGAGCTAGAGTATAAAATAAATTAAGTTAAGTATAAAATAAGTAGAGCTAGAGTATAAAATAAGTAGAGTTAGAGTATATAATAAGTAGAGCTAGAGTATAAAATGAGTAGAACTAGAATATAAAATAAGTAGACCTAGAGTATAAAATGAGTTGAGCTAGAGTATAAAATAAGTAGAGTTAGAGTATAAAATAAGTAGAGCTAAAGTATAAAATAAATAGACCTAAAATATATGATAAGTAGAGCTAGAGTATAAAATAAGTAGAGCTAGAATATAAAATAAGCAGACCTAGAGTATAAAATATGTAGAAATATAATATAAAATAAGTAGAGCTAGAGTATGAAATAAGTAGAGCTAGAGTATAAAATATGTAGATCTAGAGTATAAAATAAGTTGAGCTAGAGTATAAATTAAGTAGAGCTAGAGTATAAAACATGTAGACCTAGAGTATGAAATAAGTAGAACTAGAATATAAAATAAGTAAAGATATAGTATAAAATAAGTAGACCTAGAGAATAAAATATGTAGACCTAGAGTATAAAATAAGTAGAGCTAGAGTATAAAATAAGTACAGGTAGAGAATAAAATAAGTAGAACTAGAATATTAAATCAGTAGACATAGAGTATAAAATAAGTACAAATAGAATATAAAATAATTAGATCTAAAGTATAAAATAAATAAATCTAGAATATAAAATAAGTAGATATAGAGTATAAAATAAGTAGAACTAGAATACAAAATAAGTAGAGCTAAAGTATAAAATAAGTAGAGATAGAGTATAAAATAAGTAGAACTAGAATATAAAATAAGTAGAGATAGAGTATAAAATAAGTAGAGATGTAGTATAAAATAAGTAGAGCTAGAGTATAAAATAAATAGACCTAGAGTATAAAATAAGTAGAGCTAGAGTATAAAATAAGTAGAGCTAAAGTATAAAATAAGTAGGACTAGTATATAAAATAAGTAGAACTAGAGTATAAAATAAGTAGAGCTAGAATATAAAATAATTAGAACTAGAATATTAAATAAGTAGAGCAAGAGTATAAAATAAGTAGAGCTAGTGTATAAATTACGTAGAACTAGAATATAAAAGAAGTAGAGCTAGAGAATAAAATATGTAGAGCTAGAGTATAAAATAAGTAGAACTAGAATATAAAATAAGTAAAGATAGAGTATAAAATAAGTAGACCTAGAGTGTAAAATAAGTAGAGCTAGAGTATAAAATAAGTAGAGCTAGAGTATAAAATAAGTAAAGCTAGAGAATAAAATAAGTAGAACTAGAATATTAAATAAGTAGAGCTAGAGTATAAAATATGTAGAAATAGAATATAAAATAATTGGAGCTAAAGTATAAAATAATTAGATCTAGATTAATAAATAATTAGAGATAGAGTATAAAATAAGTAGAACTAGAATACAAAATAAGTAGAGCTAAAGTATAAAATAAGTAGAGATAGAGTATAAAATAAGTAGAGCTAGAGTATAAAAAAGTAGACCTAGAGTATAAAATAAGTAGAGCTAGACTATAAAATAAGCAGACCTAGAGTATAAAATATGTAGAGCTAGATTATAAAATAAGTAGAGATAGAGTATAAAATAAGTAGAGCTAGAGTATAAAAAAGTAGATCTAGAGTATAAAATAAGTAGAGCTAGAGTATAAAATAAGCAGACCTAGAGTATAAAATAAGCAGACCTAGAGTATAAAATAAGTAGAGCTAGAGTATAAAATAAGTAGAGCTAGAGTATAAAATAAGTAGAACTAGAATATACAATAAGTAGAACTAGAATATAAAATAAGTAGAGCTAGAGCATAAAATATGCAGACCTAGAGTATAAAATAAGTAGAACTAGAATATAAAATAAGTAGATCTAGATTATAAAATAAGTAGTACTAAAGTATAAAATAAGTAGAGCTAGAGTATAAAATAAGTAGAGCTATAGTATGAAATAAGTAGAACTAGAAAATGAAATATGTAAAGCTAGAATATAATATAAGTAGAGCTAGAGTATAAAATAAGTAGAACTAGAATATAAAATAAATAGAGCTAGAGTATAAAATAAGTAGAGCTAGAGTATAAAATAAGTAGAGCTAGAATATAAAATAAGTAGAGCTAAAGTATCAAATAAATAGACCCAGAGTATATAATAATTAGAGCTAGAGTATAAAATAAGCAGACCTAGAGTATAAAATATGTAGAGCTAGAGTATAAAATAAGTAAAGCTAGAGTATAAAATAAGTAGAACTAGAATATAAAATAAGTAGAGCTAGGGTATAAAATAAGTAGAGATAGAGTATAAAATATGTAGAGCTAGAGTATAAAATAAATAGACCTAGAGTATAAAATAAGTAGAGCTAGAGTATAAAATAAGTAGAGGTAAAGTATAAAATAAGTAGAACTAGTATATAAAATAAGTAGAACTAGAGTATAAAATAAGTAGAGCTAGATTATAAAATAAGTAGAGCTAGATTATAAAATAAGTAGCACTAGAATATTAAATAAGTAGAGCTAGTGTATAAAATAAGTAGAGCTAGAGTATAAATTAAGTAGAACTAGAATATAAAATAAGTAAAGCTAGAGTATAAATTAAGTAGAACTAGAATATAAAATAAGTAGAACTAGAATATAAAATAAGTAGAACTAGTGTATAAAATAAGTAGACATAGAATACAAAATAAATTGAGCTGGAGTATAATATAAGTAGAGCTAAAGTATAAAATAAGTAGACCTAGAATATAAAATAAGTAGAGCTAGAGTATAAAATATGTAGAACTAGAATATAATATAAGTAGAGCTAGAGTATAAAATAAGTAGAACTAGAATATAAAATAAGCAGACCTAGAGTATAAAATAAGTAGAGCTAGAGTATAAAATAAGTAGAGCTAAAGTATAAAATAAGTAGAGCTAGAGTATAAAATAAGTAGAACTAGAATATAAAATAAGTAGAGCCAGAGTATAAAATAAGTAGAGCTAGAGTATAAAATAAGTAGAGCTAGAGTATAAAATAAGTAGAACTAGAATATAAAATAATTAGAGCTAGAGTATAAAATAAGTAGAGCGAGTGTATAAAATAAGTAGAACTAGAATATAAAATAAGTAGAGCCAGAGTATAAAATAAGTAGAGCTAGAGTATAAAATAAGTAGAGCTAGAGTATAAAATAAGTAGAACTAGAATATAAAATAAGTAGACCTAGAGTATAAAATAAGTAGAGCTAGAGTGTAAAATAAGTAGACCTAGAGTATAAAATAAGTAGACCTAGAGTATAAAATAAGCAGACATAGAGTGTAAAATAAGTAGACCTAGAGTATAAAATAAGTAGAGCTAAAGTATAAAATAAATAGAGCTAAAGTATAAAATAAATAGAGCTAGAGTATAAAATAAGTAGACCTAGAGTATAAAATATGTAGAGCTAGAGTATAAAATAAGTAGACCTAGAGTATAAAATAAGTAGACCTAGAGTATAAAATAAGTAGAGCTAAAGTATAAAATAAGTAGAGATATAGTAGAAAATAAGTAGAACTAGAATATAAAATAAGTAGACCTAGAGTATAAAATAAGTAGACCTAGAGTATAAAATATGTAGACCTAGAGTATAAAATAAGTAGAGCTAGAGTATGAAATAAGTAGAGATAGAGTATGAAATAAGTAGAGTTTGAGTATAAAATAAGTAGAGCTAGAGTATAAAATAAGTAAAACTAGAATATAAAATAAGTAGACCTAGAGTATAAAATGAGTTGAGCTAGAGTATAAAATAAGTAGAGTTAGAGTATAAAATAAGTAGAGCTAAAGTATAAAATAAGTAGACCTAAAATATATAATAAGTAGAGCTAATGTATAAAATAAGTAGAGCTAGAATATAAAATAAGCAGACCTAGAGTATAAAATATGTAGAAATATAATATAAAATAAGTAGAGCTAGAGTATGAAATAAGTAGAGCTAGAGAATAAAATATGTAGATCTAGAGTATAAAATAAGTTGAGCTAGAGTATAAAATAAGTAGAGCTAGAGTATAAAGTATGTAGACTTAGAGGATGAAATAAGTAGAACTAGAATATAAAATAAGTAAAGGTATAGTATAAAATAAGTAGACCTAGAGTATAAAATATGTAGACCTAGAGTATAAAATAAGTAGAGCTAGAGTATAAAATAAGTAAAGCTAGAGAATAAAATAAGTAGAACTAGAATATTAAATCAGTAGACCAAGAGTATAAAATAAGTACAAATAAAATATAAAATAATTAGATCTAAAGTATAAAAAAATAAATCTAGATTATAAAATAAGTAGAGATAGAGTATAAAATAAGTAGAACTAGAATACAAAATAAGTAGAGCTAAAGTATAAAATAAGTAGAGATAGAGTATAAAATAAGTAGAACTACAATATAAAATAAGTAGAGCTAGAGTATAAGATAAGTAGAGATATAGTATAAAATAAGTAGAGCTAGAGTATAAAATAAATAAACCTAGAGTATAAAATAAGTAGAGCTAGAGTATAAAATAAGTAGAGCTAAAGTATAAAATAAGTAGAACTAGTATATAAAATAAGTAGAACTAGAGTATAAAATAAGTAGAGCTAGAGTATAAAATAAGTAGAGCTAGAATATAAAATAAGTAGAACTAGAATATTAAATAAGTAGAGCTAGAGTATAAAATAAGTAGAGCTGGTGTATAAATTACGTAGAACTAGAATAGAAAATAAGTAGAGCTAGAGTATAAAATATGTAGAGCTAGAGTATATAATATGTAGACCTAGAGTATGAAATTAGTAGAACTAGAATATAAAATAAGTAAAGATAGAGTATAAAATAAGTAGACCTAGAGTGTAAAATAAGTAGAGCTAGAGTATAAAATAAGTAGAGCTAGAGGATAAAATATGTAAAGCTAGAGAATAAAATAAGTAGAACTAGAATATTAAATAAGTAGAGCTAGAGTATAAAATATGTAGAAATAGAATATAAAATAATTAGAGCTAAAGTATAAAATAAATAGATCTAGATTATAAAATAATAGAGATAGAGTATCAAATAAGTAGTACTAGAATACAAAATAAGTAGAGCTGAAGTATAAAATAAGTAGAGATAGAGTATAAAATAAGTAGAGCTAGACTATAAAATAAGCAGACCTAGAGTATAAAATATGTAGAGCTAGATTATAAAATAAGTAGAGATAGAGTATAAAATAAGTAGAGCTAGAGTATAAAAAAGTAGACCTAGAGTATAAAATAAGTAGAGCTAGAGTATAAAATAAGCAGACCTAGAGTATAAAATAAGCAGACCTAGAGTATAAAATAAGTAGAGCTAGAGTATATAATAAGTAGAGCTAGAGTATAAAATAAGTAGAACTAGAATATACAATAAGTAGAACTAGAATATAAAATAAGTAGAGCTAGAGTATAAAATAAGCAGACCTAGAGTATAAAATAAGTAGTACTAGAGTATAAAACAAGTAGAGCTAGAGTATAAAATAAGTAGAGCTATAGTATGAAATATGTAGAACTAGAATATAAAATATGTAGAGCTAGAATATAAAATAAGCAGACCTAGTGTATAAAATAAGTAGAACTAGAATATAAAATAAATAGAGCTAGAGTATAAAATAAGTAGAGCTAGAGTATAAAATAAGTAGAGCTAGAATATAAAATAAGTAGAGCTAAAGTATCAAATAAATAGACCCAGAGTATATAATAAGTAGAGCTAGAGTATAAAATAAGCAGACCTAGAGTATAAAATATGTAGAGCTAGAGTATAAAATAAGTAAAGCTAGAGTATAAAATAAGTAGAACTAGAATATAAAATAAGTAGAGCTAGGGTATAAAATAAGTAGAGATAGAGTATAAAATATGTAGAGCTAGAGTATGAAAAAATAGAACTAGAATATAAAATATGTAGAGCTAGAATATAAAATAAGCAGACCTAGAGTATAAAATAAGTAGAACTAGAATATAAAATAAATAGAGCTAGAGTATAAAATAAGTAGAGCTAGAGTATAAAATAAGTAGAGCTAGAATATAAAATAAGTAGAGCTAAAGTATCAAATAAATAGACCCAGAGTATATAATAAGTAGAGCTAGAGTATAAAATAAGCAGACCTAGAGTATAAAATATGTAGAGCTAGAGTATGAAATAAGTAAAGCTAGAGTATAAAATAAGTAGAACTAGAATATAAAATAAGTAGAGCTAGGGTATAAAATAAGTAGAGATAGAGTATAAAATATGTAGAGCTAGAGTATAAAATAAATAGACCTAGAGTATAAAATAAGTAGAGCTAGAGTATAAAATAAGTAGAGCTAAAGTATAAAATAAGTAGAACTAGTATATAAAATAAGTAGAACTAGAGTATAAAATAAGTAGAGCTACAGTATAAAATAAGTAGAGCCAGAGTATAAAATAAGTAGACCTAGAGTATAAAATAATTAGAGCTAGGGTATAAAAATAAGTAGAACTAGTATAAAATAAGTATAGCTAGAGTATAAAATAAGTAGAGCTAGATTATAAAATAAGTAGATCTAGAATATTAAATAAGTAGAGCTAGAGTATAAAATAAGTAGAGCTAGAGTATAAATTAAGTAGAACTAGAATATAAAATAAGTAGAGCTAGAGTA
The DNA here is from genome assembly GCA_037127315.1 of Ascarosepion bandense. Lineage (NCBI taxonomy): Eukaryota > Metazoa > Mollusca > Cephalopoda > Sepiida > Sepiidae > Ascarosepion > Ascarosepion bandense. The sequence continues at coordinate 1,015,135 of JBBBDQ010002013.1, read as the reverse complement.
TAAATTAAGTAGAAATCAGAATATAAAATAAGTAGAGCTAGAGTATAAAATAAGTAGAGCTAGAGTATAAAATATGTAGACCTTGAGTATGAAATAAATAGAACTAGGAATATAAAATAAGTAAAGATAGAGTATAAAATAAGTAGACCTAGAGTATAAAATAAGTAGAGCTAGAGTATAAAATAAGTAAACCTAGAGTATAAAATAAGTAGAACTAGAATATTAAATAAGTAGAGCTAGAGTATAAAATAAGTAGAACTAGGAAATAAGTAGAAAATAGAATATAAAATAATTAGAACTAAAGTATAAAATAAATAGATCTAGATTATAAAATAAGTAGAGATAAAGCATAAAATAAGTAGAACTAGAATACAAAATAAGTAGAGCTAGAGTATAAAATAAGTTGAGCTACAGTATAAAATAAGTAGAACTAGAGTATAAAAAATAAGTAGAGCTAGAGTACAAAAATAAGTAGAGCTAGAGTATAAAATAAGTAGAGCTAGAGCTAGAGTATAAAATAAGTAGAACTAGAATATACAATAAGTAGAATTAGAATATAAAATAAGTAGAGCTAGAGTATAAAATAAGCAGAGATAGAGTATAAAATATGTAGAGCTAGAGTATAAAATATGTAGACCTTGAGTATGAAATAAATAGAACTAGAATATAAAATAAGTAAAGATAGAGTATAAAATAAGTAGACCTAGAGTATAAAATAAGTAGAGCTAGAGTATAAAATAAGTAAACCTAGAGTATAAAATAAGTAGAACTAGAATATTAAATAAGTAGAGCTAGAGTATAAAATAAGTAGAACTAGAGTATAAAATAAGTAGAAATAGAATATAAAATAATTAGAACTAAAGTATAAAAATAAATAGATCTAGATTATAAAATAAGTAGAGATAAAGTATAAAATAAGTAGAACTAGAATACAAAATAAGTAGAGCTAGAGTATAAAATAAGTTGAGCTACAGTATGTTAAAATAAGTAGAACTAGAGTATAAAATAAGTAGAGCTAGAGTACAAAATAAGTAGAGCTAGAGTATAAAATAAGTAGAGCTAGAGCTAGAGTATAAAATAAGTAGAACTAGAATATACAATAAGTAGAATTAGAGTATAAAATAAATAGAGCTAGAATATAAAATAAGCAGAGATAGAGTATAAAATATGTAGAGCTACAGTATAAAATAAGTAGTGCTAGAGTATAAAATAAGTAGAGCTAGAGTATAAAATATGTACAGCCAGAGTATAAAATAATAGAGCTAGAGTATAAAATAAGTAGAGTTAGACTATAATATAAGTAGAGCTAAAGTATAAAATAAGTAGACCTAGAGTATAAAATAAGTAGAGCTAGAGTATAATATAAGTAGAACTAGAATATAAAATGAGTAGAGCTAGAGCATAAAATAAGTAGAGCTAGAGTATAAAATATGTAGAGCTAGAGTATAAAAGAAGCAGACCTAGAGTATAAAATAAGTAGAGCTAGAGTATAAAATAAGTAAAGCTAGAGTATAAAATAAGTAGAACTAGAATATAAAATAAGTAGAACTAGAATATAAAATAAGCAGACCTAGAGTATAAAATAAGTAGTACTAGAATATAAAATAAGTAGAACTAGAGTATAAAATAATTAGAGCTAGAATATAAAATAAGTGGAGCTAGAGTATAAAATAAGCAGACCTAGAGTATAAAATAAGTAGAGCTTGAGTATAAAATAAGTAGAGCTAGAGTATAAAATAAGTACAGCTAGAGTATAAAATAAGCAAACCTAGAGTATAAAATAAGTAGCCCTAGAGTACAAAATAAACAGAGCTAGAGTATAAAATAAGTAGAGCTAGAGTATAAAATAAGTAGAGCTAGAGTATAAAATAAGTAGAACTAGAATATAAAATAAGCTGACCTAGAGTATAAAATACGTAGACCTAGAGTATAAAATAAGTAGAACTAAAGTATAAAATAAGTAGAGCTAGAGTATAAAATAAGTAGAACTCGAATATAAAATAAGTAGAGCCAGAATATAAAATAAGTAGAGCTAGAGTATAAAATAAGTAGCGCTAGATTATAAAATAAGTAGACCTAGAGTATAAAATAGGTAGAGCTAATGCATAAAATAAGAAGAGCTAGAGTATAAAATAAGTAGAGCTAGAGTATAAAATAAGTAGAACTAGAATATAAAATAAGCAGACCTAGACTATAAAGTACGTAGACCTAGAGTATAAAATAAGTAAAACTAAAGTATAAAATAAGTAGAGCTAGAGTATAAAATAAATAGAACTAGAATATAAAATAAGTAGAGACAGAGTATAAAATAAGTAGAGCTAGAGTATAAAATAAGTAGCGCTAGATTGTAAAATATGTAGAACTAGAATATAAAATAAGTAGATCTAGAGTATAAAATAAGTAGAGCTAGAGTATAAAATAAGTAGACATAGAGTATAAAATAAGTAGAGCTTGAGTATAAAATAAGTAGAGCTAAAGTATAAAATAAGCAGACCTAGAGTATAAAATAAGCAGACCTAGAGTATAAAATAAGTAGACCTAGATTATAACATAAGTAGACCTAGAGTATAAAATAAGTAGAGCTACAGTAGAAAATAAGTAGAGCTAGAGTATAAAATAAGTAGAGCTAGAGTATAAAATAAGTAGAGCTAAAGTATAAAATAAGCAGACCTAGAGTATAAAATAAGCAGACCTAGAGTATAAAATATGCAGAGCTAGAGTATAAAATAAGTAGAACTAGAATGTACAATAAGTAGAGCTAGAATATAAAATAAGTTGAGCTACAGTATAAAATAAGTAGAACTAGAGTATAAAATAAGTAGAGCTAGAGTACAAAATATGTAGAGCTAGAGTATAAAATAAGTAGAGCTAGATCTAGAGTATAAAATAAGTAGAACTAGAATATACAATAAGTAGAATTAGAATATAAAATAAGTAGAGCTAGAGTATAAAATAAGCAGACCTAGAGTATAAAATAAGTAGAACTAGAATATAAAATAAGTAGATCTAGAGTATAAAATAAGTAGAACTAGAGTATAAAATAAGTAGAGCTAGAGTATAAAATATGTAGAGCTATAGTATAAAATAAGTAGAACTAGAGTATAAAATAAGTAGAATTAGAATATAAAATAAATAGAGCTAGAGTATGAAATAAGTAGAGCTAGAGTATAAAATAAGTAGAACTAGAGTATAAAATAAGTAGAGCTAGAGTATAAAATGAGTAGAGCTATAGTATAAAATAAGTAGAACTAGAATATAATATATGTAGAGCTAGAATATAAAATAGAGAGAGCTAGAGTATAAAATAAGTAGAACTAAAGTATAAAATAAGTAGAGCTAGAGTATAAAATAAGTAGACCTAGAGTACAAAATACGTACAGCTAGAATATAAAATAAGTAGAGCTAGAGTATAAAATATGTACAGCCAGAGTATAAAATAATAGAGCTAGAGTATAAAATAAGTAGAGCTAGAGTATAATATAAGTAGAACTAGAATATAAAATGAGTAGAGCTAGAGCATAAAATAAGTAGAGCTAGAGTATAAAATAAGTAGAGCTAGAGTATAAAAGAAGCAGACCTAGAGTATAAAATAAGTAGAGCTAGAGTATAAAATAAGTAAAGCTAGAGTATAAAATAAGTAGAACTAGAATATAAAATAAGTAGAACTAGAATATAAAATAAGCAGACCTAGAGTATAAAATATGTAGTACTAGAATATAAAATAAGTAGAACTAGAGTATAAAATAATTAGAGCTAGAATATAAAATAAGTGGAGCTAGAGTATAAAATAAGTAGACCTAGAGTATAAAATATGTAGAACTTGAGTATAAAATAAGTAGAGCTAGAGTATAAAATAAGTACAAAGCAGAGTATAAAATAAGCAGACCTAGAGTATAAAATAAGTAGCCCTAGAGTACAAAATAAACAGAGCTAGAGTATAAAATAAGTATAGAGTAGAAATAAGTAGAGCTAGAGTATAAAATAAGTAGAACTAGAATATAAAATAAGCAGACCTAGAGTATAAAATACGTAGACCTAGAGTATAAAATAAGTAGAACTAAAGTATAAAATAAGTAGAGCTAGAGTATAAAATAAGTAGAACTAGAATATAAAATAAGTAGAGCGGAATATAAAATAAGTAGAGCTAGAGTATAAAATAAGTAGCGCTAGATTATAAAAAATAGAACTAGAATATAAAATAAGTAGATCTAGAGTATAAAATAAGTAGAGCTAGAGTATAAAATAAGTAGACTTAGAGTATAAAATAAGTAGAGCTTGAGTTTAAAATAAGTAGAGCTAGAGTATAAAATAAGCTGACCTAGAGTATAAAATAAGTAGACCTAGAGTATAAAATAAGAAGAGCTAGAGAGGAATAAGTAGAGCCAGAGTATAAAAATAAGTAGAACTAGAATATAAAATAAGCAGACCTAGGAGACAAAGTACGTAGACCTAGAGTATAAAATAGAACTAAAGTATAAAATAAGTAGAGCTAGAGTATAAAATAAGTAGAACTAAATATAAAATAAGCAGACCTAGAGCATAAAGCAATGCAGACCCAGAGCATAAAATAAAGAAGACCTAGAGTATAAAATAAGTAGAGCCAGAGTATAAAATCAGTAGAGCTAGAGTATGTACAAGTGAAGCCAGATTGTAAAATAAGTAGAACTAGAATATAAAAATAAGTAGATCTAGAGTATAAAATAAGTAGAGCTAGAGAGAAATATGTAGAGATAGAGTATAAAATAAGTAGAGCTTGAGTATAAAATAAGTAGAGCTAGAGTATTAAATAAGTAGACCTAGAGTATAAAATAAGTAGACCTAGATTATAAAATAAGTAGACCTAGAGTAAACAAGTAGAGCTAGAGTATAAAACAAGTAGAATAGAGAGCAAAATAAAATATGTTTAAAAAATAAAATAAGTAGACCTAGAGTATAAAATATGTAGAACTAGAATATAATATAATTAGACCTAGAGTATAAAATAAGTAGACCTAGATTATAAAATAAGTAGACCTAGAGTATAAAATAAGTAGAGCTAGAGTATAAAATAAGTAGAGCTAGAGTATAAAATAAATAGAGCTAAAGTATAAAATAAGTAGATCTATGAGTATGTAAATATGTAGAACTAGAATATAATATAATTAGACCTAGAGTATAAAATAAGTAGACCTAGATTATAAAATAAGTAGACCTAGAGTATAAAATAAGTAGAGCTAGAGTATAAAATAAGTAGATGCCAGAGGTATGTACAATAGAGTTTAAAGTATAAAATATGTAGAGCTAGAGTATAAAATAAGTAGAGCTAGAGTATAAAATAAGCAGATATATATATAAAATATGTAGAGCTAGAGTATATAATAAGTAGAACTAGAATATAAAATAAGTAGAACTAGAATATAAAATAAGCAGACCTAGAGTATAAAATAAGTAGAACTAGAATATAAAAAATAAGTAGAGCTAGAGTATAAAATATGTAGAGCTAGAGTATAAAATAAGTAAGCAGAGTATAAAATAAGTAGAGCTAAAGTATAAAATAAGTAGAGCTAGGAAAGTATAAAAATAAGTAGAGCTAGAGTATAAAATAAGTAGAGCTAAAGTATAAAATAAGTAGCTAGAGTATAAAATAAGTAAAGCTAGAGTATAAAATATGTAGAACTAGAATATAAAATATGAACTAGAATATAAAATAAGCAGACCTAGAGCATAAAATAAGTAGTACCAGAATATAAAATAAGTAGAACTAGAGTATAAAATAATTAGAGCTAGAATATAAAATAAGTGGAGCTAGAGTATAAAATAAGCAGACCTAGAGTATAAAATATGTAGAACTTGAGTATAAAATAAGCAGAGCTAGAGTATAAAATAAGTACAGCTAGAGTATAAAATAAGCAGACCTAGAGTATAAAATAAGTAGCCCTAGAGTACAAAATAAACAGAGCTAGAGTATAAAATAAGTAGAGCTAGAGTATAAAATAAGTAGAGCTAGAGTATAAAATAAGTAGAACTAGAATATAAAATAAGTTAGACCTAGAGTATAAAATACGTAGACCTAGAGTATAAAATAAGTAGAACTAAAGCATAAAATGGTAGAGCTAGAGTATAAAATAAGTAGAACTAGAATATAAAATAAGAGAGAGCTGAATATAAATAATAGAGCTAGAGTATAAAATAAGTAGAACTAGAATATAAAATAAGTAGATCTAGAGTATAAAATAAGTAGAGCTAGAGTATAAAATAAGTAGACCTAGATTATAAAATAAGTAGAGCTTGAGTTTAAAATAAGTAGAGCTAGAGTATAAAATAAGCTGACCTAGAGTATAAAATAAGTAGACCTAGAGTATAAATTAAGAAGAGCTAGAGTATAAAATAAGTAGAGCTAGAGTATAAAAATAAAGTAGAACTAGAAATATAAAAATGAAGCAGACCTAGAGTATAAAGTACGTAGACCTAGAGTATAAAATAAGTAGAACTAAAGTATAAAATAAGTAGAGCTAGAGTATAAAATAAGTAGAACTAGAATATAAAATAAGCAGACCTAGAGTATAAAGTAATGCAGACCTAGAGTATAAAATAAGTAGAACTAAAGTATAAAATAAGTAGAGCTAGAGTATAAAATAAGTAGAACTAGAATATAAAATAAGAGACTTTTAGTATAAAGTACGTAGACCTAGAGTATAAAATAAGAAGACCTAGAAAGTATAAAATAAGTAGAGCCAGAGTATAAAATCAGAGTGAGTATAAAATAAGTAGCGCTAGATTGTAAAATAAGTAGAACTAGAATATAAAATAAGTAGATCTAGAGTATAAAATAAGTAGAGCTAGAGTATAAATAAGTAGACATAGAGTATAAAATACGTAGAGCTTGAGTATAAAATAAGTAGACCTAGATTATAAAATAAGTAGACCAAGAGTATAAAATAAGTAGAGCTAGAGTATAAAATAAGTAGAGCTAGAGTATAAAATAAATAGAGCTAAAGTATAAAATAAGTAGACCTAGAGTATAAAATATGTAGAACTAGAATATAATATAATTAGACCTAGAGTATAAAATAAGTAGACCTAGATTATAAAATAAGTAAACCTAGAGTATAAAATAAGTAGAGCTAGAGTATAAAATAAGTAGAGCTAGAGTATAAAATAAATAGAGCTAAAGTATAAAATAAGTAGATCTAGAGTATAAAATATGTAGAACTAGAATATAATATAATTAGACCTAGAGTATAAAATATGTAGAGCTAGAGTATAAAATAAGTAGAGCTAGAGTATAAAATAAGCAGACATAGAGTATAAAATATGTAGAGCTAGAGTATATAATAAGTAGAACTAGAATATAAAATAAGTAGAACTAGAATATAAAATAAGCAGACCTAGAGTATAAAATAAGTAGAACTAGAATATAAAATAAGTAGAGCTAGAGTATAAAATATGTAGAGCTAGAGTAAAATATGTAGATCTAGAGTGTAAAATAAGTGGAGCTACAGTATAAAATAAGCAGACCTAGAGTATAAAATAAGTAGAGCTAGAGTATAAAATAAGTAGAGCTAAAGTATAAAATAAGTAGAGCTAGAGTATAAAATAAGTAGACCTGGAATATAAAATAAGTAGAGCTAGAGTATAAAATAAGTAGAGCTAGAGTATAAATTAAGTAGAACTAGAATATAAAATAAGTAGAGCTAGACTATAAAATAAGTAGAGCTACAGTATAAAATAAGTAGAGCTAGAGTATAAAATAATCAGACCTAGAGTATAAAATAATTAGAGCTAGAGTATAAAATATGTAGAGCTAGAGTATAACATAAGTAGAGCTAGAGTATAAAATAAGTAGAGCTAGAGTATAAAATAAGTAGAACTAGAATATTAAATAAGTAGAGCTAGAGTATAAAATAAGTAGTGCTATAGTATAAAATAAGTAGAGCTAGAGTATAATATAAGTAAAGCAAGAATATAAAATAAGTAGAACTAGAATATTAAATAAGTAGAGCTAGAGTATAAAATAAGTAGAACTAGAATATAAAATAAGCAGACCTAGAGTATAAAATAAGTAGACCTAGAGTATAAAATAAGTAGAGCTAGAGTAGAAAATAAGTAGAACTAGAATATAAAATGAGTAGAACTAGAATATTAAATAAGTAGACCTAGAGTATAAAATAAGTAGAGCTAAAGTATAAAATAAATAGACATAAAGTATAAAATATGTAGAGCTAATGTATAAAATAAGTAGAACTAGAATATAAAATAAGTAGAGCTAGAGTATAAAATAAGTAGACCTAGAGTATAAAATAATTAGTGCTATAGTATAAAATAAGTAGAACTAGAATATAAAAGACGTACAATTTGAATATAAAATAAGCAGACCTAGAGTATAAAATATGTAGGATTAGAATATAAAATAAGTAGTGCTAAAGTATGAAATAAGTAGCCCTAGAGTATAAAATAAGTGGAGCTAGGGTATAAAATAAGTAGAACTAGAATATAAAATGAGTAGAGCTAGAGCATAAAATAAGTAGAGCTAAATTATAAAATAAGTAGAGCTAGAGTATAAAAGAAGCAGACCTAGTGTATAAAATAAGTAGAGCTAGAGTATAAAATAAGTAAAGCTAGAGTATAGAATAAGTAGAACTACAATATAAAATAAGTAGAACTAGAGTATAAAATAATTAGAGCTAGAATATAAAATAAATGGAGCTAGAGTATAAAATAAGCAGACCTAGAGTGTAAAATATCTAGAGCTAGAGTATAAAATAAGTAGAGCTAGAGTATAAAATAAGTACAGCTAGAGTATAAAATAAGCAGACCTAGAGTATAAAATAAGTAGCCCTAGAGTACAAAATAAACAGAGCTAGAGTATAAAATATGTAGAGCTAGAGTATAAAATAAGTAGAACTAGAATATAAAATAAGCAGACCTAGAGTATAAAATACGTAGACCTAGAGTATAAAATAAGTTGAACTAAAGTATAAAATAAGTAGAGCTAGAATATAAAATAAGTAGAACTAGAATATAAAATATGTAGAGCCAGAGTATAAAATAAGTAGACCTAGAGTATAAAATAAGCAGACCTAGAGTATAAAATAAGTAGACCTAGAGTATAAAATAGGTAGAGCTAATGCATAAAATAAGAAGAGCTAGAGTATAAAATAAGTAGAGCTAGAGTATAAAATAAGTAGAACTAGAATATAATATAAGTAGAGCCAGAGTATAAAATAAGTAGAGCTAGAGTATAAAATAAGTAGCGCTAGATTATAAAATAAGTAGAACTAGAATATAAAATAAGTAGATCTAGAGTATAAAATAAGTAGAGCTAGAGTATAAAATAAGTAGACCTAGAGTATAAAATAAGTAGAGCTTGAGTATAAAATGAGTAGAGCTAGAGTATAAAATAAGCAGACCTAGAGTATAAAATAAGTAGACCTAGAGTATAAAATAGGTAGAGCTAATGCATAAAATAAGAAGAGCTAGAGTATAAAATAAGTAGAGCTAGAGTATAAAATAAGTAGAACTAGAGTATAAAATAAGTAGAGCTTGAGTATAAAATGAGTAGACCTAGAGTATAAAATAAGTAGAGCTTGAGTATAAAATGAGTAGAGCTAGAGTATAAAATAAGCAGACCTAGAGTATAAAATAAGTAGACCTAGAGTATAAAATAGGTAGAGCTAATGCATAAAATAAGAAGAGCTAGAGTATAATATAAGTAGAGCCAGAGTATAAAATAAGTAGAGCTAGAGTATAAAATAAGTAGCGCTAGATTGTAAAATAAGTAGAACTAGAATATAAAATAAGTAGATCTAGAATATAAAATAAGTAGAGCTAGAGTATAAAATAAGTAGACCTAGAGTATAAAATAAGTAGAGCTTGAGTATAAAATAAGTAGAGCTAGAGTATAAAATAAGCAGACCTAGAGTATAAAATAAATAGTCCTAGAATAGAAAATAAGCAGACCTAGAGTATAAAATAAGTAGACCTAGATTATACAATAAGTAGACCTAGAGTATAAAATAAGTAGAGCTACAGTAGAAAATAAGTAGAGCTAGAGTATAAAATAAGTAGAGCTAAAGTATAAAATAAGTAGACCTAGAGTATAAAATAAGTAGATCTAGAGTATAAAATATGTAGAACTAGAATAAAAAATAATTAGACTTAGAGTATAAAATAAGTAGAGCTAGAAATTAAAATAAGTAGAGCTAGAGTATAAAATAAGCAGACATAGATTATAAAATATGTAGAGCTAGAGTATAAAATAAGTACAGCTAGAGTATAAAATAAGTAGAACTAGAATATAAAATAAGTAGAACTAGAATATAAAATAAGCAGACCTAGAGTATAAAATAAGTAGAACTAGAATATAAAATAAGTAGAGGTAGAGTATAAAATATGTAGAGCTAGAGTAAAATATGTAGATCTAGTGTATAAAATAAGTGGAGCTAGAGTATAAAATAAGCAGACCTAGAGTATAAAATAAGTAGAGCTAGAGTATAAAATAAGTAGAGCTAAAATATAAAATAAGTAGAGCTAGAGTATAAAATAAGTAGACCTAGAATATAAAATAAGTAGAGCTAGAGTATAAAATAAGTAGAGCTAGTGTATAAATTAAGTAGAACTAGAATATAAAATAAGTAGAGCTAGAGTATAAAATAAGTAGAGCTACAGTATAAAATAAGGAGAGCTAGAGTATAAAATAATCAGACCTAGAGTATAAAATAATTAGAGCTAGAGTATAAAATAAGTAGAGCTAGAATATTAAATAAGTAGAGCTAGAGTATAAAATAAGTAGTGCTATAGTATAAAATAAGTAGAGCTAGAATATTAAATAAGTAGAGCTAGAGTATAAAATAATTAGAGCTAGAGTATAAAATAAGTAGAGCTAGAATATTAAATAAGTAGAGCTAGAGTATAAAATAAGTAGAGCTAGAGTATAAAATAAGTAGAACTAGAATATTAAATAAGTAGAGCTAGAGTATAAAATAAGTAGAACTAGAATATAAAATAAGCAGACCTAGAATATAAAATAAATACACCTAGAGTATAAAATAAGTAGAGCTAGAGCAGAAAATAAGTAGAACTAGAATATAAAATGAGTAGAACTAGAATATTAAATAAGTAGACCTAGAGTATAAAATAAGTAGAGCTAAAGTATAAAATAAATAGACATAAAGTATAAAATAAGTAGAACTAGAATATAAAATAAGTAGAGCTAGAGTATAAAATAAGTAGACCTAGAGTATAAAATAATTAGTGCTATAGTATAAAATAAGTAGAACTAGAATATAAAATAATAGATCTAAAGTATAAAATAAATAGACCTAGAGTATGATATAACTAGAGCTAGAGTATAAAATATGTAGAACTAGAATATAAAAGACGTAGAATTAGAATATAAAATAAGCAGACCTAGAGTATAAAATATGTAGGATTAGAATATAAAATAAGTAGTGCTAAAGTATAAAATAAGTAGCCCTAGAGTATAAAATAAGTAGACCTAGGGTATAAAATAAGTAGAACTAGAATATAAAATAAGTAGAGCTAGAGTATAAAATAAGTAGAGCTAGAGTATAAAATAAGTAGAGGTAGAGTATAAAATAAGCAGACATAGAGTATAAAATAAGTAGAGCTTGAGTATAAAATAAGTAGACCTAGAGTATAAAATAAGTAGACCTAGAGTACAAAATAAGTAGAGCTAGAGTATAAAATAAGTAGAGCTAGAGTATAAAATATTTAGAGCTAGAGTATAAAATAAGTAGAACTAGAATATAAAATAAGCAGACCTAGAGTATAAAATACTTAGACCTAGAGTATAAAATAAGTAGTACTAAAGTATAAAATAAGTAGAGCTAGAATATAAAATATGTAGAACTAGAGTATAAAATAAGTAGAGCTAGAGTATAAAATAAGTAGAGCCAGAGTATAAAATATGTAGAGCTAAAGTATAAAATAAGTAGAGCCAGAGTATAAAATAAGTAGAGCTAGAGTATAAAATATGTAGAGCTAAAGTATAAAATAAGTAGAACTAGAATATAAAATGAGTAGATCTAGAGTATAAAATGAGTAGAGCTAGAGTATAAAATAAGTAGAGCTATAGTATAAAATAAGTAGAGCTAGAGTATAACATGAGTAGAGCTATAATATAAAATAAGTAGAGCTAGAGTGTAAAATAAGTAGAGCTAGAGTATAAAATATGTAGAGCTAGAGTATAAAATAAGTAGAACTAGAATATAAAATAAGTAGAGCTAGAGTATAAAATAAGTAGAGCTAGAGTATAAAATAAGTAGAGCTAGAGTATAAAATAAGTAGAACTAGAATATAAAATAAGTAGAGCTAGCGTATAAAATAAGTAGAGCTAGAGTATAAAATAAGTAGAGCTAGAGTATAATATAGGTAGACTTAGAGTATAAAATAAATAGACCTAGAGTATAAAATAAGTAGAACTAGAGTATAAAATATGTGGCGCTAGAGTATAAAATAAGTAGAACTAAAGTATAAAATAAGTAGACCTAGAGTATAAAATAACTAGTGCTAGAGTATAAAATAAGTAGACCTAGAATATAAAATACGTAGAGCTAAAGTATAAAATAAGTAGATCTAGAGTATAAAATAAGTAGAGCTAGAGTATAAAATAAGTAGAACTAGAATATCAAATAATTAGAACTAGAATATAAAATAAGCAGACCTAGAGTATAAAATAAGTAGAACTAGAATATAAAATAAGTAGAGCTAAAGTATACAATAAGTAGCCCTAGAGTATAACATATGTAGAGCTAGGGTATAAAATAAGTAGAACTAGAATATAAAATAAGTAGAGATAGAGTATAAAATACATAGAGCTAGAGTATAAAATAAGTAGAGCTAGATTATAAAATAAGTAGAGCTAGAGTATAAAATAAGTAGACCTATAGTATAAAATAATTAGAGCTAGAGTATAAAATAAGTAGAGCTAGAGTATAAAATATGTAGAGCTAGAGTATAAAATAAGTAGAACTAGAATATAAAATAAGTAGAACTAGAATATATAATAATTAGAGCTGGAGTATAAAATAAGTAGAACTAGAATATAAAATATGCAGACGTAGAGTATGAAATAAGTAGACCTAGAGTATAAAATAAGTAGAACTAGAGTATAAATTAAGTAGAGCTAGAGTATAATATAAGTAGAGCTAAAGTATAAAATAAGTAGAGCTAGTGTATAAAATAAGTTGAGCTAGAGTATAAAATAAGCAGACCTAGAGTATAAAATAAGTAGAGCTAAAGTATAAAATAAGTAGACCTAGAGTATAAAATAAGTAGAGCTAAAGTATAAAATAAGTAGAGCTAAAGTATAAAATAAGTAGAGCTAGACTATAAAATAAGTAGGACTAGAATATAAAATATTAGAGCTAGAATATAAAATAAGTAGAGCTAGAGTATAAAATAAGTAGAGCTAGAATATAAAATAAGTAGAGCTAGAGTATAAAATAAGTTGAGCTAGAGTATAAAATAAGCAGACCTAGAGTATATAATAAGTAGACCTAGAGTATAAAATAAGTAGAGCTAAAGTATAAAATAAGTAGAGCTAGTGTATAAAATAAGTTGAGCTAGAGTATAAAATAAGCAGACCTAGAGTATATAATAAGTAGACCTAGAGTATAAAATAAGTAGAGCTAAAGTATAAAATAAGTAGAGCTAGAGTATAAAATAAGTAGAACTAGAATATAAAATAAATAGAGCTAGAATATAAAATAAGTAGAGCTCGAGTATAAAATAAGTAGAGCTAGATTATAAAATAAGCAGAACTAGAGTATAAAATACATAGAGCTAGAGTATAAAATAAGTAGAGCTAGATTATAAAATAAGTAGAGCTAGAGTATAAATTAAGTAGACCTAGAGTATAAAATAATTAGAGCTAGAGTATAAAATAAGTAGACCTAGAGTATAAAATATGTAGAGCTAGAGTATAAAATAAGTAGACCTAGAGTATAAAATATGTAGAGCTAGAGTATAAAATAAGTAGAACTAGAATATAAAATAAGTAGAACTAGAATATATAATAATTAGAGCTAGAGTATAAAATAAGTAGAACTAGAATATAAAATATGCAGACCTAGAGTATAAAATAAGTAGACCTAGAGTATAAAATAAGTAGAACTAAAGTATAAAATAAGTACAGCTAGAGTATAAAATAAGTAGAGCTAGAGTATAAAATAAGTAGAGCTAGAGTATAAAATAAGTAGAACTAGAATATAAAATAAGTAGAGCTAGCGTATAAAATAAGTAGAGCTAGAGTATAAAATAAGTAGAGCTAGAGTATAATATAGGTAGACTTAGAGTATAAAATAAATAGACCTAGAGTATAAAATAAGTAGAACTAGAGTATAAAATATGTGGCGCTAGAGTATAAAATAAGTAGAACTAAAGTATAAAATAAGTAGACCTAGAGTATAAAATAACTAGTGCTAGAGTATAAAATAAGTAGACCTAGAATATAAAATACGTAGAGCTAAAGTATAAAATAAGTAGATCTAGAGTATAAAATAAGTAGAGCTAGAGTATAAAATAAGTAGAACTAGAATATCAAATAATTAGAACTAGAATATAAAATAAGCAGACCTAGAGTATAAAATAAGTAGAACTAGAATATAAAATAAGTAGAGCTAAAGTATACAATAAGTAGCCCTAGAGTATAACATATGTAGAGCTAGGGTATAAAATAAGTAGAACTAGAATATAAAATAAGTAGAGATAGAGTATAAAATACATAGAGCTAGAGTATAAAATAAGTAGAGCTAGATTATAAAATAAGTAGAGCTAGAGTATAAAATAAGTAGACCTATAGTATAAAATAATTAGAGCTAGAGTATAAAATAAGTAGAGCTAGAGTATAAAATATGTAGAGCTAGAGTATAAAATAAGTAGAACTAGAATATAAAATAAGTAGAACTAGAATATATAATAATTAGAGCTGGAGTATAAAATAAGTAGAACTAGAATATAAAATATGCAGACGTAGAGTATGAAATAAGTAGACCTAGAGTATAAAATAAGTAGAACTAGAGTATAAATTAAGTAGAGCTAGAGTATAATATAAGTAGAGCTAAAGTATAAAATAAGTAGAGCTAGTGTATAAAATAAGTTGAGCTAGAGTATAAAATAAGCAGACCTAGAGTATAAAATAAGTAGAGCTAAAGTATAAAATAAGTAGACCTAGAGTATAAAATAAGTAGAGCTAAAGTATAAAATAAGTAGAGCTAAAGTATAAAATAAGTAGAGCTAGACTATAAAATAAGTAGGACTAGAATATAAAATATTAGAGCTAGAATATAAAATAAGTAGAGCTAGAGTATAAAATAAGTAGAGCTAGAATATAAAATAAGTAGAGCTAGAGTATAAAATAAGTTGAGCTAGAGTATAAAATAAGCAGACCTAGAGTATATAATAAGTAGACCTAGAGTATAAAATAAGTAGAGCTAAAGTATAAAATAAGTAGAGCTAGTGTATAAAATAAGTTGAGCTAGAGTATAAAATAAGCAGACCTAGAGTATATAATAAGTAGACCTAGAGTATAAAATAAGTAGAGCTAAAGTATAAAATAAGTAGAGCTAGAGTATAAAATAAGTAGAACTAGAATATAAAATAAATAGAGCTAGAATATAAAATAAGTAGAGCTCGAGTATAAAATAAGTAGAGCTAGATTATAAAATAAGCAGAACTAGAGTATAAAATACATAGAGCTAGAGTATAAAATAAGTAGAGCTAGATTATAAAATAAGTAGAGCTAGAGTATAAATTACGTAGACCTAGAGTATAAAATATGTAGAGCTAGAGTATAAAATAAGTAGAACTAGAATATAAAATAAGTAGAACTAGAATATATAATAATTAGAGCTAGAGTATAAAATAAGTAGAACTAGAATATAAAATATGCAGACCTAGAGTATAAAATAAGTAGACCTAGAGTATAAAATAAGTAGAACTAAAGTATAAAATAAGTACAGCTAGAGTATAAAATAAGCAGACCTAGAGTATAAAATAATTAGACCTACAGTATAAAATAAGTAGAGCTAAAGTATAAAATAAGTAGATCTAGAGTATAAAATAAGTAGAGCTAGAGTATAAAATAATTAGAGCTAAAGTATAAAATAAATAGAGCTAGTGTATAAAATAAGTATATCTAGAGTATAAAATAAGTAGAGCTAGAGTATAAAATAAGTAGAACTAGAATATAAAATATGTAGAGCTAGAGTATAAAATAAGTAGAGCTAGAGTATAAAATAAGTAGAGCTAGAGTATAAAATAAGCAGACCTAGAGTATAAAATAAGTAGAGCTAAAGTATAAAATAAATAGAGCTAGTGTATAAAATAAGTATAGCTAGAGTATAAAATAAGTAGAGCTAGAGTATAAAATAAGTAGAACTAGAATATAAAATATGTAGAGCTAGAGTATAAAATAAGTAGAGCTAGAGTATAAAATAAGTAGAGCTAGAGTATAAAATAAGTAGAGCTAGAGTATAAATAAGTTGAGCTAGAGTATAAAATAAGTGGCGCTAGAGT
Organism: Ascarosepion bandense; assembly: GCA_037127315.1. Taxonomy (NCBI): domain Eukaryota; kingdom Metazoa; phylum Mollusca; class Cephalopoda; order Sepiida; family Sepiidae; genus Ascarosepion; species Ascarosepion bandense. Next base: position 998,617 of record JBBBDQ010002013.1, on the reverse strand, counting down.
ATAAAATAAGTGGAGCTAGAGTATAAAATAAGTAGAGCTAGAGTATAAAATAAGTAGAGCTATAGTATAAAATAAGTAGAGATAGAGTATAAAATAAGTAGAGCTAGAGTATAAAATACAAAAGAACATTGATGTAATATCTGGAGATGTTATAGAAATCAATAAACTAATGAGAGACCCACTACAAACAAAAGAAAAGTAAAGAAAGAGATAAATAAGAAAGATATATACTAGAAAATATATGCAAAAAGAAATCGAGATGAAAAGGAAAAAGAAAGCTGAGAAAAAAATTAAAAAGAGAGAAAGAAATAACAGACTCAACTTATTTGGATCTTGAATATGTTCTCGCTGATTTTCGGTGAAAATAATTTTATTTACAAAAAATAGAAACATGAAGCAGATCACTGAAAGTATTATCCATTGCTAACCACTACTTTCTAGTAAGTCAGTTAAGTGCCATACATGATACACGCTTATGCGATCATGTCTCGAAAGAGAAATGACTGCACAGAAGATTATACCTCAGTAAGTTGCCATTGCTTTCTACGGTAGACTGGTTGCCAGCCAAGGTTATAGAACCCAATCTGTCCTATTATTTAACCCATAACTAGAGGGAAGAGACCGATTAATACCTTTCGAAAGGGTATTTGTGCGTAAGTGATTGCAAGAGATTCAACTAGATTTCGAACTCTGTAACCCGATCTCTCGTTCCGTGTCGACATCCACTGCACCACCAGTACTTTCTTAAATTAGGTAGTAAATGAGCATAGCTATTTTGAGCACGAAATTGTGCAACTAGCAACAGGGAACCACTCTACTATTTTTATGAGAATTTTTTATGAGAATTCAGATAAAGATGAGAAATGTGTCTCGAAAACAAGGGACATAATATATATAAAAAGCACCCAGCTATGAGTTAAAGACAAGGTAAAGAGAACATTTTAATCATAAAGGTTGATAGGTTCGCCTACCGTCCTGTTCACACTCCTCTCCGGTCTTTTGAACAAGAGTGGAGGATTATTTTCTTATTTTCTGTTTAGAATTGGGTTTCAGTTCCTTCAACTCTGTAGTCGCAACGCTTGTCGTTTTCCTCGCTCATTCTAACGCAACTTTACACAGCAACCGCTTACTTTTAGTCGTTTTTGAGCATTGTAATCGGTGAACATGAGTAAAACTAGTCTAGCGAAAATAATATTCGGCATTCAAAAGCATAGAAAAGGCAATGGAAACCCACTCCGCTATCTTAACCAAGGAATGGCAATTCATAAATAACAAAGAAAGGAGAGCTATGATAAAAAAATCGTTACGTTTCCAATAGAAGATGGTCTTTCGAAAAATACCGCTCCCTATTTATTGCACACGCTTTTAATATTGTGTTCTGTTTTGCTTTTAATAATAAAAAGAATGATTTCAGTGTCTAAAAGAAACACTCTTGGTACGTTTTCAATATCTAGCGTGTTTCTGAAGCCAGAGTTCCTGGCATATAAGGTTTATTCTAATGGGAAAAAAAATTCTTAAAAAAACATTGTCGTATGCAAGAAAAGAATCATAGAGACATAAGACTCATTGTGATTTCCGGGCTAAATTTTTTTCCGTTTACATGAAATAAAAAAGATTATATTAAATCGAAGTGGATGGTATGGTTAGTATGTATGGCTGACCACTTTATCCGAGGATCCCTTTCTAAATGGCAGGTAGCTAATCCCCATTGCAGACGTTTGTGCTTCTTCAACACTCACATCGCCCACTTGTGGTTTATACTGCAACTATGCTGAGCGAGCCTTACTTAGAGTTTCAGGGTGTGAACGCGTTATCCGGCGTGAAAAGCAATCTAAACAAAACCCCGGGTGGCTTCCAAACATGAACGCACGCTGGGATGACCTCCTCTACACCGATGGTATCAAAAAGTCACCTTCTTGAAAAATCGATCAGGGTGAGATTCGAACCCGGACTTCATGGTCTGAAAGCGAACCACTCGACTATACCATAATAAAGATCTTAAAATACATTACTATTATATTGAATTGGTTGAGATCGTTAATGGGAAGTATGTGTTTGATGAGTGGTAAGAGGGGCATTGGTATTTGGTTGGCCATTAATGAGTTTCCGTCAGAAGTAACCACAATTTATTTATAAACTCCCTTTTTGTTGCCCAAATATTCATCAACCTTTGGGGACTTTGATTCTCACTGAATATCTTTTCTGTTACTTGTTTGCGAGAAAAACTTAATCCAATCAAATCTCTCTTTTAAATCCGGTTCTGTTTTGTCTCTGTTCAGAGATTGAATTTTAGTCTTGTAATTTTTTAGAAAAGAGTGCTGGATTGCTATGTGATGTCAGTTCTTCAATACGGCAGTGAATGCTGGACAATATCATTGAAAATGAGGACAAAACTTGAAGCAGCGGAAATGTGGTTCTACAGAAGGATGCTGCAGATATCATGATATTTCTCATAATTTTCCTCCTATGTAACCCCCTGCAAAACAGTGGCAGTAAAATGCCTTGCTTGGGGTGATATGATTATAAAAAAAAATGAAACCAGATCTACAAACTGATTTCTTGCAGATAATACATACAAAGCTGGATAGAGTATAGAGAGACAAGAAGATTAGAGATAAGATTAGAGAGACAAGAAGATTTTTCTCTGGAAACAAAGAAGAGAGAATTGGATTCTTATGTGATGTGTGTCCTTCAATGTAGCAGCGAACGATGGACATTCAGCAAACATGAAGGAAAGGCTTAAAGCAGCCTAAATGGATGCTGAGAATACCATGTATAGAGCATGCGAGCAACGCCGAGGTTTTGGAGATGACACGAACAGAAAACTGATAGTTAACATCAGGAAAACACAATATAAGATACGCAGATTGTACAGTGCTAATCGCAGACACGGAAAAGAAACTACAAACCCTCCTACAGGAAGTAGCTACAGGAAATTAGAAAGTTGTTGGTTGGTTGTTTTGTTTTTATAGCAAATCAACCTCAGCGGCTCATTTATTGCCAAGTAATTTTTTATTTATTTATTGCTGGTAATACCTTTTGATTTCAACAATTTATTGTTGTTTTTATATATTTTTTGTGTCTAGTAATACTTTTTTCCTTTTCGAATATCAAGATTCATTGGGATTTGTTTTTAAGGGTAGGGGCCCTAAGTCCTGCCTTTGTTATTTAACACATAACTGGAGGGAAGGGACGGATTAATACCTTTTCCAAGGGCACCAATGCTTGCTTAAGTGAATGCAAGTTATTCAACTGGAATTCGAACTCGGCTCACTGATTTCTCTTTCTGAGCCGATAGCCACTGTATCACAACGCACATCCGTCACTATACGCATACAGCACCTGGTATTACCAAGCGGTCACCCATCTAAGTACTAACCAGGTTCAACGTTGCTTAACTTAGGTGATCGAGCGAGAACCGGTGTATTCAAGCCTGAAACTAGAAAGAAAAGAGTACATACAAACTATGAGAAAACTGAATGCATGAACTAAATAGAGCAGCCCAAAATACTAACCACAAGTCGGGGATCTGGGATAATAAAATCAAGCAGGTATAGAAATTTAAATACTTGGAAAGTGTTCTAACAGAGGACAAAAAGTGACACTGAGATCCGAAGGCGTAAAGGGTTGGCTAAGGATGCATTCCAGAAGCGGAATAGACTATATGAATAGAAAATATATTTCTTGTAAGAGATCAGTTTATAGATCAGGTTTCATACATGTAGCTTTGTAAATAGGTTTTTGTCGAGAGTCAAACGTATTGCTGGTATTTTTTAAAATATATATCTGGTATTTTTAATATGAAAATTAATTTATATGCTTTCATAGTGTATTGACCCAAGTCTGTGGGTTAAATATGTGCCAATAGCTGGGACCCTAACAGGTGCTACAACCCTGAATCAGAGTGGACCTGCGAACAACAGAGCTAGTTCTACGCTCCTTAAAACCTCATGATCAGAGACGTTGTTGCAAGTTATAATCTTTTATGTAGATTATCCAACGCATGGTTTAAGAGCTACTCATGATGGGTATCGGAAGTAAAATATATTAGAATAAGAAGGATAAATATCTATTGAAAATGGACTTAAAGATCTTAAATTTGTAGTCTTCTGGGTGATATTTCCACACAGCGCGGTTTTTAGACATTCTTTTTTAGAGATGTAGAAGATTTGGCTCCATGAACGAGGCATAGAGATTTTTTTTTAATCATTTCACCCCGACCAAGGCGGAAACGCCACTGATGTGCAGGGGGTTACGTAAATGTAAAAAGATTAATTAGAAAAGAGTGAGAAGTAAAAACTAGTTAGAAAGGAACAACAGAAAGCTGAGAAAGCAGGTGCGATGACAGATACATAGGTGGAGAGAAAGGGAAGGTTATACAGGGGAGGGGAGAGAGCTAGAGTCCAGTGGTTAGTAGATGAGTATTGACTTTGCATTTAAATTTCTGGAGGTTGTAGCTGTCAGGAAAGCAAGAATACGGGAGCGAGTTCCACAGGCGGGAAGTGCGAGAGAAGAAGCTGCAGGAGTAGAATTGTCGTCTGCATTTGGCTAACCTGACTGTGAATGGGTGGGACCCAGTTGCCAGTCTGGTTGCACGAGTAAACACCTGTTGAGGAGGCATCAGTGACTTAAGCTCGTCCGAGCAGAAGCCATGAAAGCATTTATAAAACAGACAAAGGGAGGCCACATTTCGACGATGGGGAAGTAGCTGCAGTCGAGTCGCCAGATCAGTACCTATCACATTACAGACTCTCCTTTGGAGCTTGTCAAGAACACTGAGGAGAACGGCAGGGGCACCTGACCATAAATGGCAGCAGTACTCCATGCACAGACGGATGGTTGACTTGTATATATGCAGGATGGATTCAGGTGGAAAAAAACATCCTGGATTGACATAGTGACTCAATCTTCTTAGCAGTAGATTTTGCTATGGATTCAATATAGTGGTTCCATTTGAGGTCTGAGGACAGGGTTGGATGAATATTTGTCATAGCAATTGCGATAGAATATTAATTGGTTCGCCACGATGCGTCTGCGAGAAAGATGCTGTTATGTGCCAAGAATTTACTCTCAGGCAAGATTCTGAAAATAATGACAGCAGTACTCTTTATTTAACTATCAGTATAGGCCGGCGTTGCTCGGGTATAATGAAAGCTTTAAAACTAATCCATTGTCCTGGAGCTCAGACTCTTTGGACGTTGGCACGAAAGACTAAAATGCAATAGTTGCTTCCAGTTAAAGCAAAACCGTAGACTGCAAGAAATATGAATGGATGTAAGTCAAATTTGGATTTCCTGGTATCGATATGAAATCAGTTTTTTTCGTCGTAAACTGAATTTTGAAGGCTAAATAAGTCCTGTGAGTAAATGGCATCATGCCCGAGACTAAGGACTACAATTATACCTACTTAGAGCCAAACCTGAAGCAATTACTAAAATAAAAGGGCTGAAAATAATACAGATATACAGGCAGATAAACAGACACACACACAAACATATTGCCTTTTATATATATATATATATATATATATATATATATATATATATATATTATCGATTTTCTGCACTACTGTAAGAACTGCAACCTTGAAACTTCTGAATATCGTTTCTTATGCCTTTGCCTATGAGTGTATCATATTGGATTAAAATCGGACCACTCCTTCTATAACCTGATTTTTTCGATTATCGATTTTCGATATTTATCGGGAGTACCTCGTCACGAAAGCTAAGAACACTCACAGAGGCTTATAGCACAACTGTGTAAATTTTCAAGAAAATCGTTTCAGCCGTTTCGGAGTCTATATGTAACGGACACACTCGCACACATACACAAACACACAGACACATTTCCATTTATAAATAAGCTTAGATCAGAATTGACTCTTGTGAAAATAAATAATTAGAGAAAAAGCCTACTACTATAGAATGTACTGGCAAGTTTCTAGTATCGTATTCCGCTGCTTATAAGACGCCTCTATGCATTATACGCACTACCCACCATCACGATTTCGAAAGAAAAAAATCTGAAAAAATGTTTAAGTCCTCACCACTATCCACAACTTTATCCATACAGAATATTTCAGAATAAAAACCTTAACAATATTAACAAATTCATCACAGACCGAGCAGAAATACAAAATACACAGTATATGCGTACATCCTTCTAAACCCATCACTTCCAGTAGAACATAGTTCATCGACGACCCTTCGCAATCGACGAGCAGTCAGAAATACTCATATGCTGAGTATGAAGGATTGGTGTTCGAGCTGTGTAATCTGACATCACTAAGTCATAGTCTATGAACCTTTCAGTTCATCACACGTACCTGGAAAGAAAGAAAGCAGTTGAAATTAATGCATGCAAGATTTCGCAGCTCCAACTTCATCCCTTCGTAGACAGTCTATGAATTTCCTGCCCGCTCTTCTACCTGGAAAGAAAAATCTAGTTATATATTCCTTTATTTCGTTGATTAGGAAAAGAACTTTATAGCGAATATAAATATTAATTTCAACTGATCGTTAGATCGTTTCCTTTACGTTGTCATGCCTATTTCTTTATTTTCGATGCGGATCAAAGTGAAAGAATATCGAATAGATAGTTAATCCGAGATTACAGCTGTATTGACGCCGAGTAGGCAATAGTTTACGATAAGAAAACCTTACGTATTCCGGGCGAAAATTAGGTCTACGTCGAATAGAATACTGACTGGTCAGATAGAGGGGAAAAGAGACAGAGGATAACATATTTACAGGGCCTAATCAGGTGGATGACGGAACGGGGTTTGCGAGGTGTAACAGGAGCAAACATACTAAGAGCTGCAAAGGATTGGGAGACGTGAGGAACCATGATCGCCTACGTCCTAAAGGGACAAGGCACATAGAAGAAGAAGAAGAAGAAGAAGAAGAAGAACTAAAATAGCCAACCACATGCAGGTTAGGCTTATCTAACCAAACTTGAAGCAGCGGAAATGTGGTTCTACAGAAGGATGCTGCAGATATCGTGGACTGAGCATGCAAGCAACAATGAGGTGTTGGAAAGAATGGCAACAAAAAGGAAATTAATACTGAGCATCAGGAAGAGACAACTGAAGTTCCTTTGACATGCAATAAGGAAGGAGGGCTTGGAGAACCTGATACTGACAGGCCAGATAGAAGGAAAAAGAGACAGAGGAAGGCAGCGGATTACATTATTGCAGGACCTAATCAGGTGAATGACGGTACGGGGGTTGTGAGGTGTAACAGGAGCAAACATACTAAGAGCCACAAGGGATAGGGAGACGTGGAGAACGATGATCGCCTATGTTCTGAAAGGACAGGGCACATAGAAGAAGAAGTCAATAAATCCTCACCAGTGTATTAGAAGATAATCCTACCGGGATAAACCGCGGAAAATACGAATTATCACTTACTCTTATGGAGCAGCAAAAGATGGCGGTCGTGCAGAGAATTATAAGACAATGGTAAACGTGGATCCAACAGCAAGCCAAGAGACACCTAACCGTCGGCACTGTAAGTATTGGCTAGGTGCTTTTTCTTGTGACAGGATATATATTTTTGGTCTTGAAATGGGAAACCGTTAATGAGGTCAATGCAGCGAATATAAATGCTACTTTCAACTGATCTTCACGGATCCCATGAAAATCATTCCTGGACACCTGAAAAGACCATAAGCTCTGGCATAGAAGATTTGTCAAGAGATATCATTTCAGTCAATGCGTTAAATATTGCCGGAACATTTTACTCGTAAAACGACTAATCCTTGGAGATATTTAGAAATATTTTTAGACAATAATTGTTCGCTGATACAAGTCTAGCCAACATTGAATATCACAAAAAAATGGATAGTCATCACTTAGAATTCGATAAGAAGACTTCAATCTTCACTGGGCGCCCTATACTTTAGGCCTTGTGTCATATGTAAATTACGGTTATGAAATCACCCTAACAACGATGTCTTTCCCAAGGTCATTTTAGCGGAAATTAAATATAACGAACCCAATTGGAATTGGAACTTGGCTCTCCGATCAAAAATTTCGAACCATTATTCATTACACTAACCGAATAGCAAAGCTGACAGCACTCGTTATTGCCAAGTGGTAACCCATCTAGGTACTAGCCAGAATCGACAAGGATTATCTTCGATAATCGTATAAGAACGGGTGTTTCAACTTTATTTGGTCGTAACCCCCAACGACATACACAACATTAGTATGTATTCATAGTACCATTCTAGTTTGAGTAGAGAATAGTTTAGTAATATTCTCTCTCTCTCTCTCTCTCTCTCTCTCTCTCTCTCTCTCTCTCTCTCTTTCTCTCTGAGAATTTATAAAAATGAACTGTACATTAGTTATCCAGAGTAATATTTATCGCATCTCACATCTTGGAGTTGCTCGATATTTATCGCAGACTGATGCAGATTTCTGTGGTTCTTTGTTCTTCAAAACCAAAATATCTGATAACATTCAATATTTATAGTAAATTGTTGTTATATATATATATATATACAAGTGAATGAGGAACGAAGAAAAATTTACAACGTCCAAAACATAAATTTAAAACAGTGCTCAATATATAATATACAGCTGTGAATATTTATTATCTAAACTTATTTATAAATAGAACTTTGTCTCTGTGTATATCTGTGTGTGTGTCCCCGTTACCTATAGACTTCAAAACGGCTGAACCGATTTTCTTGAAAATTTACACAGTTGTACTATAAGTGTCTGCGATGTGTTTTTAGCTAGGTTTTGTGTCGAGGTCAGTCAGTTAAGTGCCATGCGCGATACACGCTTGGGCGATCATGTCTCGAAAGAGACATGACTGACTGGGCATATGATTATCCCGCAGTAGGTTGCCATTGCTTTCTGCGGTAGACTGTTTGCCACCAAGGCTATAGAACCCAATCTGTCCTATTATTTAACCCATAACTGGAGGGAAGAGACGGATTAATACCTTTCCCAAGGGTATTTGCGCGTAAGTGATGCAAGGAATTCAACTGGAATTCGAACTCGGTTCCCCTGATTTCTCGTTCCGAGCCGATATTCTCTGCGCCACAACGGACATCCGTTTGTGTCGAGGTACCCCCAATAAATATCGCAAATCCATAATCGAAAAAAATCGGGTTATAGAAGGAGTGGTCCGATTTTAATCAAATTTGATACACTCATAAACAAAGACATAAGAAACGATATTCAGAAGTTTCAAAGTTGCAGTTGTTACATTAGTGCAGAAAACTTGATATCGATACCAGGAAATCAAAATCTGATTTACATCCATACATTTTTCTTTCAATCTACGGTTTTTGCTTTAACTGGAAACAACTATTGCTTTTTAGTCTTTCGTGCCAACGTCCAAAGTGTCTGAGCTCCAGGACCATGGATTAGTTTTAAAGCTTTCATTACAGCCGATCAACGTCGGGCTATACACTGCTAGTAAATTATATTTTAGAACATGTACATTTTTTCCACTAGAAAGTGTACATTTTGTTTCGACATTGAAATTACAATGTCTCATCAGGTGGTGTGGAACGGAATGGAAGGCCTCTTTTTTTATATTTGGCGAGTTGTGTGTGGGATGCTGGTGGAGAGTAAGGGATAAAAGAATAAGTCTTGTAAATTCTCCGTTAGAATTTTGAAAGAAGTTGGGTGGGTAGGGAATATAGTTGATTAATGAAAGTGTCGGGAATTTTGCAGACAGATTTAACATTAGAAGGTTTAACGTTTTATAGAAAAAAGTGAATTCCTAAATTCAAAATTAAGGTTAAATATACAAAATTAGATTAATTATGAAAACTGTGTTTAAATACTAAAATACTCTATAGTTGTACAAATAATCATTAAAAATAGATCCAATCCCATTCCTCCCCAACCCTACCATTTTAAATCTGTCTACAAAATTCCCGACACTTTCCTTAATCAACAATATTCCCTATCCACCCCATTTCTTTCAAAATTCTAACAGACAATTTACAAGACTTATTCTTTTATCGCTAACCCCTATAGAACCCAATCTGTAATAGCAAACTACTATGGAACAATCTTCTGCCCAGTCAGTCATGTCTCCTTCGAGACATGATCTCCCAAAGTGTGTATCACGTACGGCACTTAACTGACTAACTGATGGCATTATTATAATTTTTTTACTTTTCAGAAACATTTACTTTTTCTGTGGGAAATGCTGGCTTGAGTGAAATGAGACTCCGCAATTAAGTTATAAATTGTTTTACATTAAGTATATATGTATTTAATCCAAAAGGATTATATGTATTTAATCCAAAAGGATTATATGTATTTAATCCAAAAGGATAATATGTATTTAATCCAAAAGGATAATATGTATTTAATCCAAAAGGATAATCAGGTGGTAAATCCCAAAAACCAGATCAGAATTAATCAGGAAGTCCATATGCGTAATTGTTTGTTTTTGTTTTTTGTTCTTTTATTTTGTTTTTGTTTTATTCACACTCGCACATAAATCTGTTTCGTCACCTTTCATTGGCCAGAAAAAAATTTACATCAATTTTTACAGTGGCTTTTTTATTTTGTTTTATACTTCAAAATTGTTTTCAGCGATTTTGATTCAGTTTATATATATATATATATATATATATATATATACAAACTTATTTATAATGAAACTTTGTCTCTGTGTGTGTGACTGCGTGTGTGTGTGTCTGTGTGTGTGTGGGGGGGGGGTGTCCGTTACCTATAGATTCTGAAACGGCTGAACCGATTTTCTTGAAAATTTACACAGTTGTACTATAGGCGTCTGCGAGTGTTCTTAGCTAGGTTTTGTGTCGAGGTACCCCCGATAAACATCAAAAATCGATAATCCAAAAAAAAGGGTTATAAAAGGAGTGGTCCGATTTTAATCAAATTTCATACACTCATACACAAAGACATAAGAAACGATATTCAGAAGTTTCAACCTTGCAGTTATCATAATAGTGCAGAAAATCGCTAATATATATATATATAAGGCAAGATGCTTGTGTGTGTGTCTGTTTATCTGCCTGTATGTCTGTAGTTTTTCAGCCCTTTTATTTTAGTGATTGCTTCGGGTTTGGCTCTAAGTATGTATAATTGTAGTTCTTAGTCTCAGCCATGATACCATTTACTCAGAGGACTTATTTAGCCTTCAAAATTCAGTTTAAGACGAAAAAAACTTATTTGATATCGATACCAGGAAATCAGAATTTGACTTACATCCATTCATTTTTCTTTCAATCTACGGTTTCGCTTTAGCTGGAAACAACTACTGCTTTTTAGTATTTCGTGCCACCGTCCAAAGAGTCTGATCTCCAGGAACATGGATTAGTTTTAAAACTTTCATTACACCCGAGCAACGCCGGGCTATATATATATATATATATATATATATATATATATATATATATATATATATATATATATATATATATATATATATATATATATATATATATATATATATATATATATATATATAAGCATTGCTCTCAGGATTGAGTTCTTTCGGGTGCTTACGGCCTATTACGTTGAATAGACCGCTTCTTGCTCGAACACCGAAGTTAAGCAACGTTGAACCTGGTCAGTATTTAGATGGGTGACCGCTTGGAAATACCAGGTGCTGTAAGCGTATAGTGACGGATGTGTGTTGTGCTGCAGTGGATATCGGCTCGGAAAGAGAAATCGGTGAGCCGAGTTCGAATTCCAGTTGAATACCCTGCATTCACTTAAGCACTGGTACACTTGGGAAAGGTATTAATCCGTCCCTTCCCTCCAGTTATGGGTTAAATCACAAGTGTGGGACTTGGGGACCCTGCTCTTAAAAAAACAAATCCCAATGAATCTTGATACTCGAAAAGAAAAATGTTGTAAAAATAACCTTACCCAAAAAATCATTGGTTATGACCTTAAATGATCCCATAAGGATTGATAGGTCGTTAAACCTCCAAACAAAGAAACAAACAAAAGTTCTTTCGGTGGCTGGCGTGTGTATACACTGCTTATATCAGTCAGTCAGTTAAGTGCCATACGTGATACACGCTTGGGCGATCATGCCTCGAAAGAGACATGACTGACTGGGCAGAAGATTATCCCGTAGTAGTTTGCAATTGTTTTCTGCGATAGACTGGTTGCCGACCAAGGCTATAGAACCCAATCTGTCCTGCTATTTAACCCATAACTGGAAGGAAGAGACGGATTAATACCTTTCCCAAAGGTATTTGCGCGTAAGTGAATACAATGGATTCAACTGGAATTCGAACTCGGCTCGCCGGTTTCTCGTTCCGAGCCGATATCCACTGTACCACAACGCACATCCTCTGCTTATATACAGCACGTTAAAATGTCCGTTCTCTGATTCCATGCGTCTATGGCTTAGGGAGTAGCGACTTCCGACTAACACCAAATCGGTCGAGTTTCGATCGTGGCTAGATGCAAGTAGTTGTGTCAACGACGCTGACGAGCTGTGATACAGCGAAACAGGTTTGTATGGGGATAACTCAAATATATATATATATTGTTTAGTTTGGTACTCATGTGTATATATATATATATATATACATACCTCTTTTTGCGTGAATGCCTGCTGTTTTATTAATATCCGTGTCGTTTTAATATTTATTCCATGCACATTATCACATATTTGCTGATAGTACTTTGCAGGGATCATGACAGAATTAATTGAACTCCAGCCTCGAAGGAGAATTATATAAGATGTGCTTGCAATATGAGATGCGCAGCTACGTCATACACGTAGGAAGATGTTTTTCTTTGAGCCCTGACAGCGGAATCAGTAGCATACATGTAAATATGGAAGAAATTGTTATTTAACTCATGTTCTTTTTGGTTGATTGTCAGCATGACTGTGCTTGGTAGCGCGGGTTGTTTAATATGACGGCTTTGAGTTCCAATTCCACTTGTCTTTTTTATATTACTTTACACTCAAATACATTTGAGAAAGATATGAATTCATCTACCCCACCCCAGTTATAGGTTAATTAGTAGAAATTGCATCAGAAATATGTCATTATTATCTGTAAAAATACCTACAATCTAAAAGCTGTTGGGCACTTCGGAGTAGTATAATGTTAGCAATCTTGTCTCGCTAGAATCATTACAATTGAGTAGTGTGTTCGATATTCACTTGGTGCCCCATACTTTCGGCCTTGTGCCACATCTAAGCTATGCTTAGAAAATCACCAATCTAAAAAAAAGTAATTTCCAACATAACCCGACTGTAATATGTTGAAAAACCTTAATAAAACGAATCAATGAATCGCTCAATAAATGCATAAACTCATTACCATCTATGTTCATCTAACACTATTTCCATTATGTTTCTTTGTATCAGCAAAAGGTGCAACCCAAAATGCTAAATACAGGTGGGAGATACCAGAATCAAGCAAGTACAAGAATTTAAATACCTAGGCAGGAGGTGTTCTAACAGAAGATGGAAAGTGCGACACAGAGATCCGAAGGCGAATTGTCATGGCAAAGGAGGCGTTCCAGAAGCTTGAAGCAGCGGAAATGTGGTTCTACAGAAGGATGCGGTGGATATCGTGAACTGAGCATGCAAGCAACGATGAGGTGTTGGAAAGAATGGCAACTAAAAGGAAATTAATACTGAGCATCACGAAGAGACAACTGAAGTTCCTGGGACATGCAATAAGGAAGGAGATCTTGGAAAACATGATACTGACAGGCCAGATAGAAGGAAAAAGAGACAGAGGAAGGCAGTGGATAACATATTTGCAGGGCCTGATCAGGTGGATGACGGAACGGGGATTGCGACGTGTAACAGAGCAAACATACTAAGAGCCAAAAGGGACAGGGAGACGTGAAGAACCATGATCGCCTACGTCCTGAAGGGACTGGGCACATAGAAGAAAAAGAAGACATGACTCTCCACGACATTTTCACTTTTACCTCTTAGTAATTTTAGACACTTTTACGATATGCATTTGACTTTGTTGTCACATCGTTTTACGTAAATATAGCTTGTCATTTCCATGAATTCTTTTCATTGTAAGCAAACAGTTCATTGGCAGAATTACAATGAAATGTATTGTTATTTTGTCCAAAACAACATAACCCACACTATATCTGTGAAAAGTGAGATATCTACGTTATTTCCATTTTTGCGTCATTCAGAGTGACAGACTAGCCATCGCCCCCCGTCATTGCATTATTTCATATTTGCGTCATATATACGACAATTTATCCATCGCGCACTGTACATATGCTAAATGGGATATCGGTGGTATTTTCCTTTTTAATTCATTTAGACGTCACTTTATCCATCGCACCCTGTATATCTGTTAGAGAAGAAACTGTTAGACTTTGTCCAGTTAAAATAAGTTTAACGGTGGTTTTTTTAATCACTTCTCGAATGTGGACCACTCTTGGCATTTGTTTTTTTGTTTTTTTTTTCCCATCATTTCTCCTCTTCGAAAACTTAATTTTAATCTTAATTCCTGTTCTTTTAATGTTTTCTTTCCTTAACAACCTTTTTGCTCATATTCTCTCACGTTCATTAACCTCTTCATTATCATATAATAATTCTACTTGTTCCTTCCTTGGTTAGTTACTTAGTTTCTCCGTGCGTTACGCCACTTACTCTCTATACGAACTTTTCCTTCCCCTCTGTCTTTTTGAACGCTATTCTCCTCAGGCTTTCTCTCACCTATGGGACATTAAAGAGTTAGAGAGTAGGAGGAGAGAACTTATCGTATCAGTAGCAGCATAGGCTGTTGGTTGTAGAGTGTGTGTGTATATGAGTGTGTACTGTACACTATAGTAAAATTAGGTAGGTTTGTTGTTTACAATGGACACAGGAGCCATGATTTTTCAGTAAATAAAAAAAAAATTCAAAATCTCTCACAAAATAACGGACAGTATTTTGGTTATGGTCTGTGCATACGCCGCTTAATATAAGATTACAGTAAAGTAGCTTCTATGGACATTACTTTTATAGATATTTTGGTTATGATCTGTGCATACGCCGCTTAATATAATATAAGATTACAGTAAAGTATCTTCTATGGACATTACTTTTATAGATATTTTGGTTATGGTCTGTGCATACGCCGCTTAATATAATATGAGATTACAATAAATTAGCTTCTATGGACATTACTTTTATAGATATTTTGGTTATGGTCTGTGCATACGCCGCTTAATGTAATATAAGATTACAGTAAAGTAGCTTCTATGGACATTATTTTATAGATATTTTGGTTATGGTCTGTGCATACGCCGCTTAATATAATATAAGATTACAGTAAAGTAGCTTCTATGGACATTACTTTTATAGATATTTTGCTTATGGTCTGTGCATACGCCGCTTAATATAATATGAGATTACAATAAATTAGCTTCGATGGACATTACTTTTATAGATATTTTGGTTATGGTCTGTGCATACGTCGCTTAATATAATATAAGATTACAGTAAAGTAGCTTCTATGGACATTACTTTTATAGATATTTTGGTTATGGTCTGTGCATACGCCGCTTAATATAATTTAAGATTGCAGTAAAGTAGCTTCTATGGACATTACTTTTATAGATATTCTGGTTATGGTCTGTGCATACGCCGCTGAATATAATTTAAGATTACAGTAAAGTAGCTTCTATGGACATTACTTTTATAGATATTTTGGTTATGGTCTGTGCATACGCCGCTTAATATAATATGAAGTTACAATAAATTAAACTTCTATGGACATTACTTTTATAGATATTTTGGTTATGGTCTGTGCATAAGCCGCTTAATATAATAGCAAGTTACAATAAATTACTTCTATGGACATTACTTTTATAGATATTTTGGTTATGGTCTGTGCATAAGCCGCTTAATATAATATGAGATTACAATAAATTAGCTTCTATGGACATTACTTTTATAGATATTTTGGTTATGGTCTATTGCATAAGCCGCTTAATATAACAAGTTACAATAAATTAAACCTATGGACATTACTTTTATAGATATTTTGGTTATATTAACATTACTTGTAATATAATATAAGATTACAGTAAAGTAGCTTCTATGGACATTACTTTTATAGATATTTTGGTTGTTGTCTGTGCATACGCCGCTTAATATAATATGAGATTACAATAAATTAGCTTCTATGGACATTGCTATAGATATTTTGGTTATGGTCTGTGCATACGCCATCGTATGAAGTTACAATAAATTAGCTTCTGGACATTACTTTTATAGATATTTTGGTTATGGTCTGTGCATACGCCATAATATAATATGAGATTACCAATAAATTATGACTTCTATGGATATTACTTTTATAGATATTTTGGTTATGGTCTGTGCATGCATACTTAATATAATATGAGATTACAATAAATTAGCTTCTATGGACATTACTTTTATAGATATTTTGGTTATGGTCTGTGCATATAGCCCTTAACATAATATGAGATTACAATAAATTAGCTTCTATGGACATTACTTTTATAGATATTTTGGTTATGGTCTGTGCATACGCTTAATATAATATAAGATTACAGTAAAGTAGCTTCTATGGACATTACTTTTATAGATATTTTGGTTATGGTCTGTGCATACACTTAACTTAATATAATATGAGATTACAATAAATTGCTTCTATGGACATTACTTTTATAGATATTTTGGTTATGGTCTGTGCATACGTCGCTTAATATAATATGAGATTACAATAAATTAGCTTCTATGGACATTACTTTTATAGATATTTTGGTTATGGTCTGTGCATACGCCACTTAATATAATATGAGATTACAATAAATTAGCTTCTATGGACATTACTTTTATAGATATTTTGGTTATGGTCTGTGCATGCATATCATAATATAATATGAGATTACAATAAATTAGCTTCTATGGACATTACTTTTATAGATATTTTGGTTATGGTCTGTGCATACGCCACTTAATATAATGGCAAGTTACAATAAATTGCTTCATGGTTACTTTTATAGATATTTTGGTTATGGTCTGTGCATACGCCACTTAATATAATATGAGATTACAATAAATTAGCTTCTATGGACATTACTTTTATAGATATTTTGGTTATGGTCTGTGCATACACTTCACTTAATATAATATGAGATTACAATAAATTAGCTTCTATGGATATTACTTTTATAGATATTTTGGTTATGGTCTGTGCATACATAACTTAATATAATATGAGATTACAATAAATTAGCTTCTATGGACATTACTTTTATAGATATTTTGGTTATGGTCCTGTCTGCATACGCCGCTAATATAATATAAGATTACAGTAAAGTAGCTTCTATGGACATTACTTTTATAAATATTTTAATAAAATTACACTGTGTTATTGTTATTTTATTATCCAATACTTCTGTTTAAAGACGTTACTATCATTTGTAGTATGACAAAGTAAAATTTTGGACGATATCATCGAAGATGAAGAAAAACTTGAAGCAACTGAAATGTGGTTCTACAGAAGGATGATGTGAATATCATGGCTCGAATGATATGTGAGCAATGATGAGGTTTTGGAAATTATGGAAACGAAAAGGAAATTAATACTGAGCATCAGGAAGAGACAGCTGAAGTTCCTGAGAGATGCAATGAGGAAGGAGGGTTTGGAGAACCTGGTACTAACAGGCCAAATAGAGAGAAAAAGAGACAGAAAAATGTAGCGGATAACATATTTGCAGGGCCCCCGATAAATATCGTAAATCGATAATCGAAAAAATCGGATTATAGAAGGAGTGGTCCGATTTTAATCAAATTTGATATACTCATAAACAAAGACATAAGAAACGATATTCAGAAGTTTCAAGGTTGCAGTTCTTACAATAGTGCAGAAAATTTGATATCGATACCAGGGAATCAATATTTGACTTACATCCATTTATTTTTATTTCAGTCTACGGTTTCGCTTTAACTGGAAACAACTATTGCTTTTTAGTCTTTCGTGCCAACGTCCAAAGATTCTGAGCTCCAGGACCATGGATTAGTTTTAAAGCTTTCATTAAACCCGAGCAACGCCGGGCTTTATTGCTAGTGACTTAATAAACTTAAAAGAAAGAAGATGACAAAAATAAAAAGAAAACCATAAAAACGAGAAGCTGCTTTCAGTTAATATTTATAAAACATTTCACTTAGAAAAAAAAATCAGGAAAATACCCACTGGAATCAATCCACTACTATATTTTATGTGAATTTTTTAAATCTTTTTACTCAAAGAAAAAGAAATAACGCCACTAAGACACAAGTGGTTATTTGATGCAGAAAACTATCATAAAAATTATTAAGAAGCGAGAACAATAAAAGAACAGAGAGAAAACGGCAGATAACGGTTTACATGACAGGTCAAATTTAAGTGGGAAGCAAGAAGTCAGAAGACAGTTCTACAAGCGTAAAATGTGAGAGAAAAAGCAGCATGACAGTTACATCAAGTGATTTCAACAGTAAAATGGTGAAATTCTGTCGCTAATCCTTTCAAGTAAGTGCCATACGTGATTCACACTTAGATGATTATGTCTGGAACAAATGGGCAGAAGGTTTTCCTGCAGTAGGTTAGTATTGCTTTCATCGGTAGACTGGTTGCCAACCAAGGCTATAGAACCCAATCTTATATTTAACCAATAGCTGGAGGAAGAACTGGCGGATTAGTACCTATCCCAAGGGTATTCATGCGTAAGGGAATGCAACCAATTCAACTAAAATTCGAACTCTTGTTCGGAGCCTCTATCCACTGTACAACAACGGACATTCAGTACAATTTGATACTGCGCATAAATCCATAGAGTCTATCTACAATATAAGAAAAATTCTCATCACAATTATTATGAAAGTATTTATAGAAAAAGTACCAAGAAGGGAGATGTGCCTTGTGGTGCAGTGGATATCAATTCGGAGCGAGAAATCAGGGAGCCGAGTTCGAATTCCATTTAAATTCATGCACTCACTTACGCGCAAATACCCTTGGGAAAGGTATTAATCCGTCTCTTCCTTCCAGTTATGGGTTAAATAACAGGACAGATTGGGTTTTATAATCTTGGCTGGCAACCAGTTTACCGCAGAAAGCAATGGCAACATACTGTGGGATAATCTTCTGACTTAACTGACTGACTGAATATAATAGAAACATGATTAAGGCTTCCACTGGGCATAAAGTGGGTGATCGGTTTTCTATTGTCATGAAGTAATAAACTGATCCCCCACTAATTACTACTTATTAATATAATAATATAATTCACCAGTCTACCGCAGAAAGCAATGGCAACCTACTGCGGGATAATCTTCTGCCCAGTCAGTCATGTCTCTTTCGAGAGATAAGCGTGTATCACTTATAGCACTTAACTGACTGATTGAATATAATAGAAACATGATTAAGACTTCTAGTGGGCATAAAGTGGGTGATCGATTTTCTATTGTCATGAAGTAATAATCTGATCCCCCACTAATTACTACTTATTAATATAATAATATAATTCACCAGTCTACCGCAGAAAGCAATGGCAACCTACTGCGGGATAATCTTCTGCCCAGTCAGTCATGTCTCTTTCGAAACATAAGCGTGTATCACTTATAGCACTTAACTGACTGACTGAATATAATAGAAACATGATTAAGGCTTCCACTGGGCATAAAGTGGGTGATCGGTTTTCTATTGTCATGAAGTAATAAACTGATCCCCCACTAATTACTACTTATTAATATAATAATATAATTCACCAGTCTACCGCAGAAAGCAATGGCAACCTACTGCGGGATAATCTTCTGCCCAGTCAGTCATGTCTCTTTCGAAACATAAGCGTGTATCACTTATAGCACTTAACTGACTGACTGAATATAATAGAAACATGATTAAGGCTTCCACTGGGCATAAAGTGGGTGATCGGTTTTCTATTGTCATGAAGTAATAAACTGATCCCCCACTAATTACTACTTATTAATATAATAATATAATTCACCAGTCTACCGCAGAAAGCAATGGCAACCTACTGCGGGATAATCTTCTGCCCAGTCAGTCATGTCTCTTTCGAAACATAAGCGTGTATCACTTATAGCACTTAACTGACTGACTGAATATAATAGAAACATGATTAAGGCTTCCACTGGGCATAAAGTGGGTGATCGGTTTTCTATTGTCATGAAGTAATAAACTGATCCCCCACTAATTACTACTTATTAATATAATAATATAATTCACCAGTCTACCGCAGAAAGCAATGGCAACCTACTGTGGGATAATCTTCTGCCCTGTCAGTCATGTTTCTTTCGAGAAATGATCGCCCAAAGCGTGTATCACGTATGGCACTCAAGCTGAGATGGCAGGTCAAGACCAATAACATTGCAAGTTTTCTTTAGTTTTTTCTCATTTAGTTTTCTATTTCAGTTATTTATCTGTGATTATACCGCGTTAGTCTACAGTTTACGAAGGGAAATTAAATCAGTGTATATGCCATTTTACATTCCTTCCAATTGCAGATCCTTGTTTCTGTTTTGAAAAAGGTTTATCCCGATTTGTATTCTTGGAATACTCGACTGGTGATGTTAAAACCTCTTTCGAAATCCTTCTTCTTCAAACTATGCACGCCTATGTCTTCAGCATTGTTCTTAATCATCAGTCCAATTTCGCTGTCTAACCCTGACCCTGCTCATATACATTGCATCACAGCGCTCAACTCATTCAACTCATTTTTCATACTCTTCGTGGATATGTACATTATGAGTATGGCTTGACTTCGCAAAGAAAAACAATACTTTTCACTTATATTTTTTGATCACCCCACTGGATTGCAAGAGACCCGAAACAGCTCCCCAGACTACCTACATTCTCAATCTTACCATTTAAACCAGCTGTTCAAGAAAGTGTGTGTTGTGGTCTAGTGGGTATCAGCTTGGAACGAGAAGTCTGAGAACCGATTTCGCAATCCAGTTCAATTCGTTGTATTCACTTACACTCTTGGGAAAGGAATTAACCAATCTCTTCCATCAAGCTATGGGTCACATAAAAGCGCAGATTGTGTTCTATAGCCTTGGTTGGTAACCAGTCTACCACAGAAAGTAATGGCAACCTACTGCGTGAAAAGATCTTCTACCCAATCAGTCATGTCTTTTTCGATACATGCTCGCCGAAGCGTGTATCACGTATGGCATTTCTTCTTGTTAGATAGCTAAACATACTGTCAAGATCTGCCGCCCATTTGAATAGATACTAAAATAGTATCTAAGTCATTCAAAAAACTAATCTTTGACATGGTTATTTTCAGCGAATGTGAAAAACAAGTCTATGAGTAACGGGAGTTGAATATAACTTTAAAGACAAAAGTACCTTCTTCTACGTACCGTGTTGATTCGGGTTGTAGGCGATGATGACCTTCACCATTTCCCTATCCTTAGAGAATTTTAACACGCTTTCTTCTGTTACCCCTCCAAACCCAACTCTGTCATCTACTTGCTCAAGTCCATCAAGTACGTTACGCCTTTCTTACCCTTGTCTCTCTTTCCCACTATTTGACCAGTGAGAATAAGATTCTCCAAGCCCTCCTTCCTCATTACATGTCCCAGGAATTTCAGCTGTCTTTTCCTGGTGTTAAGTATTAGTTTCCTTTTTGTTTCCATCCTCTCCAAAAGCTCCTCGTTGCTCACATGTTCGGTCCATGGTATCCTCAGCATCCTTCTGTAGAACCACATTTCGGTTGTTTCAAGTCTCTTCCTCATCTTTAAAGAGATCATCTCACATTCACTGCCATATTGGAGAACAGACACCAAATAAAAATCGAGTACAAACTTCTTTTGGCACCTTGGCGTGGTGTACTGGTTAGCAAGCTCGTCTCGCTAAAATCATTGTAACTGAGTAGTGAGTTCGATCCTCACTGGGCACCCCCTATTTTCGGCCGTGTGTTACGTCTAAGCTACGATTAGAAAATCACCTTCCTTCAGATTTGGTGGTTGGGCGCAGGGCTAACTTATATATCGCCGTACGACGACAAAACAACAAACACGCATATATAAAAATATAAGGTTATATTTTTATTATTGACGACGAACCGTGTGGAATAGAGAACGGAAGGGTGAGAGGCACATAGAATGGGTTGACGGGAGTGTAGTCTTGCCGTGGTGTTTCTCTGCTTCCACTGGCCGTTCTCTGCTCGCGAATCCGTGTGTCGAGGTCTTTATATAGTCTTCTAGAACCGGGACTTTCCTTCCGGTTTTGCCTCGCCCACGCAGCGCCCACGTAATTCTTAAGAGACACCTGATCTGTTTGCCTCTGTAGCCATTTCCGCCGCTGTCGGAAATAAGGTCAAATGACATCCGCTCCGGCCTCGACAGGATGTATTTCACAAACACCTGTTTTGTCGCTTCGCCGCCCCCTACACCGACGGGAAACACCATCGCTTGCATCACTTCCTCGGGTGGGGCCAGATTGTTATATTACATAACAACCTCTCCCTATAAAAATAGTTTGTTATGGAAACATCAAAAGCGCTGCCTTACACACTATGAGGTGTAAGGAAAAGTTTATTTATTTACAAACTTCTTTGTTTCCAGCAAAATTTAGCTGTCACTCATCTACTTTAATTACCTTATAGAAAGCATCTTGCCCATGCCAATACGACTTCGGATCTCAGTGTTGCACTTTCCATCTTCTGTTGGAACACTTACCAGCTATTTAAATTTCTATACTTGATTTTGGATCCTTGGCTGTAGTTGAAATGTTAGGCTCCTCTTCTTTCTTATAACCATGTACGAGGGTCATTCAATAAATAAGGCAAATTTTTCGGCATAAGGACTTCTAATACACATAGAAGCTTACATTCTTTTTCAACGTAGTCTCCCAAGAGTGTCACACACTTTTCTCATCTGTGCACAAGCTTCCGTATTCCCTCAGAGGAAAAATATTTGGACTGATGTCTAAGCCAATCGCTCACAACACTTTTGACTTCATCGTCACTTTAAAACTTCGTGCCTCTCATGAACGCTTTCAAGAGAGCAAACAGCTGAAAGTCTGAAGGGGCAAGGTCTGGGCTGTAAGGGGGATGAGGGGTCAGTTCTCAGCCCAGCTCGTTGATGGTCTATACAGTTTGGGCTTCTGTGTGAGCTGACCTTCGAGTAGGCAAGGACATCATAGACAATTTTGTGTACTGTGTAAACAGGTAGGCTCAAAGTCCTTGCAGTTTTATCCACAGTCACCCTTCTGTCAGACTGAATGAGGCCATTGACTGATTCGATCACCTCAGGAGACCTCACTTCTGTAGACCTCCCAGGCCTGTCTTCATCCTCAAAACTGCTCCGTCCTTCTTTAAACAATTTAACCCACTTGTAGATTTTTTTTTTTTTTTTGTTGAAACATGTGGCACCATACACACTGGACATTCTCCTAGGGATTTCAGCTTCTTGGTCGGCCTTCTTTGTTAATCTCCAAAACTCTCAAAGGTTTTTTTTTTCGATCTGCAAAAAAATTAAATCCCTTTGAAAAAGAAGTAGGAATTTTTTTTTAAAAGTAAGCTTATATCTGTATTAGAAGTTCTTATACCGAAAAATTCACCTTATTTACTGAATGACCCTTGTATTCAGTTTTCTTGTAGTTCAATGTAGTCATTTATTTCCGCTTTCTTTTGCTACCTTCTGTAGGAGTTTTTATAGTTTCCTTTCCGTGTCTGCTATCAGCACTGTATCATCTGCGTATCTTATATTGCTCACATTGTGAAAGCTAATAACGAATCTTGGCATGACTTCTAGGGCTTTCAAAAATTTCTCGCTATATAGTAATCCAATGTGAGTGAAAGAATGTTTCTTTTATTTGTTTTTGTTTTGTTTTTTTAATTAGAAACCTTCAGTTTATGTCTCTTCTGGGAATAAGGCCGGATCAGTCTGTTAATATTGGAATGGACTTTTACTGTTTTGTGTGAGTGAGAGGGGGGTGTATTTATGTTCAAGTACTAGATTCCAAATTGTCTATGTATGTGTGTCTTAGCGAGTGACGGATCTGTCCGACTTGTAACGATTCAAAAAGCCGAATATGTGGATAAAGGTAATTCACTGAGGACGACAATTATCAGAAAATCGATGTGGCTTTTTTTTTCAATATTCACGCAGCAGGTGCGTAGAATTATTGTCTCTTCAATGCTCTATAGAGCTTTATCTCTCAATTAAAAGGAATCACGCCACTTTTTCTTATTCACCTTGTCTTCATTTCTTTCTCTTTTCAGTTATTTACGCTTTAAGTAAATTTATTTCTACTTCATCATCTCCCTTCCTCGTCAGTCGTATTTCATTCTTCTTCTTTGCTCTCTTTCATTCTGTCTTGCTTTTCTACCATGCATTACTTTTCTTACTTTTTTCTTTTGTTCTTTCTTTCTTTTTTCTTTCTTTCTTTTTCCTTTCTTTCTTTCTTTTTTCTTCCTTTCCTTTTTTCTTCCTTTCTTACTTTCTTTTTTCTTTTGTTCTTTCTTTCTTTTTTGTTTGTTTGTTTGTTTCTTTTTTGTTTGTTTCTTTATTTGTTTGTTTCTTTTTTTTTTCGTTCCTTTTTTTTTCTTTCTATTTTTCTTCGGTTCCTTCTTTCATCCTATTTTCTTTCGTTACATCTTTTTCTTTCTTTTTTTATTTCTTTCGTTTCTTCTTTCTTTCTTTCTTTTCCTTTCTTTTTTCTTTTTTCTCCTTTCTTTTTTCGTTTTTTTCTTCTTTCTTTTTTGTTTGTTTGTTTCTTTCTTTGTTTCGTTCCTTTTCCTTCTTTCATCCTATTTTCTTTCGTTACATCTTTTTCTTTCTGTTTTTATTTCTTTCGTTCCTTCTTGCTTTCTTTTTCTTTCTTGCTTTCTTTTTCTTTCTTTCTTTCTTCTGTTTTTCTTTTTCTTTCTTTTTTCGGTTTTTCTTTCTTTCATTCCTTTTTTCTTTCTTTCTTTCGTTTTTTCTACCAGCATGAATCATCGATAAATCATGTTAGGAAAATATGCGTCCTCTGGCAGGATAGGAAGAAATCGACTCTTAATCTTACGTGAGTTATACCGCTCGACCACGAACAATTTATAAATAAAGTAAATGTGCATTGTGATGCAATGGATATTGACGCACAAATACCCTTGGGAAAGGTATTAATCCGTCTCTTCCCTACAGTTATGGCTTAAATAATAGAACAGATTGGAACCAGACTACCGAAGAAAGCAATAGCAAACTACGGCGGGATAATCTACTGCCCAGTCACTCATGTTTCTTTCGAGACATGATCGCCCAAAGAGTGTATCACCTATGGCACTTAACTGACTGACTAAATATAATAGTTGGAAACAAAATTAAAATTACTACTGGGCATAAAGTTGGGGATCGGTTTTCTATTGTTATGAAGTAATAAATTGATCTCCCACTAATTACTACGTAATAATATAATACATCTCTTCTCCCTCTAGCTATGAGTCAAATAACAGGACAGATTGGGTTCTGTAGTCTTGGCTGGCAACCAGTCTACCGCAGAAAGCAATGGCAACCTAATGTGGGAAAATCTTCTGCCAGTCAGTCATGTCTCTTTCGAGGCATGATCGCCCAAAGCGTGTTTCACGTATGGCACTTAATTGAAGTATGAAATAATTTTTATTAACACACATTTTCCTGATTTTCCAAAGAATTTATATCTGTTCCGTTTTCGTATCGTAATGTAATGAAATTGCAAATAAACGTAAACAAAGATAATTTATTTACGAAATTTTACAAAAATCTGTTACGAAATTAATTAATTCCTACATGCTTTTAATTTATTTTAAACATTATTTTTAAAGGATAATCGTTATTTAAGTAGATAGTTTGTTTTCTTTTATAGTTAATCAGTCTATTCGTTTATATCTATTGTCCTGAATATTCGAGAAATCTTGTAAAGAAAATATGTGCCCATTAAAAATAAGGTTCAAACAAATAAATTTTAATTAAGAAATGTACAAACAAGTAATAACTCCTAAGAAGATAAGAAATCATGTTATCAATATGATTTTTTGCTCACTCTGAGACCTCGTTTCAAAGGAGTAACTTTATGAAGTTGCCGGCTAGTGGAAGCGACCTCTGGACGCTGCACATTTTTAAAAGTCCCTAAAAAATATAGTATGGATTCGACACGAGCTTTTTGATTTAAACTGAATAAAGTGAGCTGTTCAATAGTTTTCAAACGTGTCAGCCTCTTCATATATATGAATTTGGCCTGCTGACTTGCCTACCATAAAACAGTCTGTCGCCTCTGAGTGTTGACTTCAATGTTGAAATTTATATTTACATACATTATCTTATAAATATAGCACACCTGAATACTATATATATATATATATATATATAATTAAACAAGGAAATAACAAAATCAAATAAAGTAAACGTCATCATGTAGACCTCGGGATCATTTCAGCCAACACATTCTCAAAGGTGCTCGTTGACGTTATTGTAAATGATAGACAGGGCACAAAAATTAGTTACAGATGATAAAGTTGGAACTCGTTTAAAACATAGTTTTAATCAAAATATAATTTAAATTTAAGGGGTAAACTTAACGGTATATATATATATATATATATATATATACACACACACACATATATATATATATATACACACTTACACACACATACATGCATATATATATATATATATATATATATATATATATATATATATATATATATATATATATATATACTCCTGATCAAAAATTTAAGACCACTTAAAAATCTTTAAAAAGATATTTTTTTTTTACAGATAGATTTTCAGCTCCTCCCACTTAAGGTTACCAATACTACAATCCAAAAGGTTATGGAAAAAAAAAGCTACATTCCAAACATTTTATTTAGAAATTTACATTTTTATAAAATGAGGCGATTTACACATGATCAAAATTATAAGACCAGAGACAAAAATTCTACGAAATTGTACAAAAAGTGTATGAAAATATTTAACAACCAAATTTAATAATGCAGTCTACCTCCACTGCTTTTGATGACTTCAAATATTCTGTCGGACATGCTAGTAATAAGCGTTTCCATTAAGGTGCGGGGGATGTTGCTCCAGCTTCTGAAGATGGCTTCACAAAGTTCATTTTTTGTTGAATATTGTTTGCCATTTCGATAAACATCTCTTGTCATACATCCTCAAACATTTTCAATTGGGTTCAAGTCCGGTGAGCATGCAGGATGTCCCAAGAGATGGACCCCATTTTCTTGTAGAAATGTCAAGGTCCGTCTTGCAGCATGGATTGCAGCATTATTCTGTTGGAATAATCATCCATCCCCAAAGAAACGATGGCCCTCCGTCATCAAAGATGCTTTTTGTAGCATGTTAACACAACCAGCCGCTCTCTGACGACCCTGCATCACCTGGAGCTCCATCGTCCCTCTGTAAGAAAAGGCACCCCATACCATTAGGGACCCTCCACCACTATGACGTGCGGAGAAAATTTCAGGAGGCATGTTTTTGTTATACCAATATTGTTGGAAGCCATCAGGACCATCGAGATTGAATTTTTTCTCATCAGAAAACAGGACTTTCTTCCACTTCTCGACGTCCCATGTTTGGTATTCACAACCAAACTTTAAGCGGTTCAACTTATGACGTGGAAGCAGCCGAGGAATTTGTTTACGCTTTTTATTTACCATGCCTTTTTGTTTTAAGCGTCGTCTGATGGTTACGGGACTGCAATCATCATCTGTGTCTGCCTTAATTTGACTAGAAGAAAGTCCCCACTCTTTCATAGCAACCCGTCTTATTCTCCTACTCAATGCAGGAGAAATTTTGGGGGCCTACCAGAGAATTTTGCTTTTCCATAATTCTCACTGTTTTTTAGAAAGTTGCAAATCACAGTTTTACTGCGATTTACCT
The DNA here is from genome assembly GCA_037127315.1 of Ascarosepion bandense. Lineage (NCBI taxonomy): Eukaryota > Metazoa > Mollusca > Cephalopoda > Sepiida > Sepiidae > Ascarosepion > Ascarosepion bandense. The sequence continues at coordinate 970,787 of JBBBDQ010002013.1, read as the reverse complement.
TAGCCGCGATCGCCCGCTGTGACAAATCTTGCTTATGGAATTCTAGAATTCGAGAACGCTCAACTTTGGTAAGTTTGCTTGCTTTAGGCATGGTAATACGTTTACGCAGTGATTGCTAATCTCTAAATGAACTAAAAACATTGGAATTGCCATAGATCTAACAATTTATACCCCTGGTCTTATAATTTTGATCATGTGTAAATCGCCTCATTTTATAAAAATGTAAATTTCTAAATAAAATGTTTGGAATGTAGCTTTTTGTTTCCATAACCTTTTAGATTGTAGTATTGGTAACCTTAAGTGGGAGGAGTTTAAAATCTATCCATCAAAAAATAATTTCTTTTTAAAGATTTTTAAGTGGTCTTAAATTTTTGATCAGGAGTATATATATATATATATATATATATATATATATATATATATATATATATATATATATATATATTCATTTATTTCATGCGTAAATTTAAATCATACATTTGGTGAATGGCTATTTCAACAGTTTAGTTATTCAAGTAATCTGTTGAAATAGCTATTCCACCCCAGTTATAGGTAGCCGACAGGGTAAACTTAACGGTATATATATATATATATATATATATATATATATATGATTAATGTAGAAAGGTTTGTCACTTCGAAAGAATGAACAATCTTGACGATAAGTCTTATCAGAGCTGAACAATATATATATATATATATATATATACATTTCTAGAATGAGAGAGAGAAAGTTTTAGAAAAGAAGAAAGAGAGAGAGTGTCCATGAAAAATATGAATACACATTTCATTAAAATAAAACATTCTCTTTCGCAGTTTTGCCAAATTTATTAACACTTTTTCCCGTAGTACAATATTTTCTCGAGAGGTGGCATCACCTTCATGGCTTTAGCGTCAACAATTCTCAATGGACGTTGTATATTGCAAAACTCCTACTATATTGGCGGTTCTAGGATTATTAATTCGAAATTGGAATAATGCAGCAATCCCAGCAGACGATTTGGACAACACTGCCCAAGCTGAAGTTAGCCGTACTAATAAATACCTCGAAGCTTAAATTTACCATCATGAGCCTCCCTTGGGATTTTAACATCCAAAGGGAACCTGTATTAATCTCGTGATGTCTAAGTCTCAGAATTAATGTCTAAATAATTTTTTTTAATCATATCACCCCAAGCAAGGCAGTGACGCCACTGATGCGCATGGGGCTACTTAAGAGTAAAATGATTGGAAAAGAGAATGCCACATCCTAAACAGGGAACAAGAGATAAGCCTCTTCACCCGTTCATTAGATATGGGTGGAGTGTGGATCGGGCGATAATTTAGTCTATCTACTCCATACTTTCATACTATTTTTTAGTATTTATTGCCAAGTAAATAATTGTAAATGAAAATTGAATGGTCTTTTTGTTAATAAAACACAATAATATGTGCATCAAATGAATTTATAAATATCTAATAATTACCTATACTGCAGTTTCATTAATGAAAGAATGAAGAAAATTTAGGGTGGTTCGCACTAGTCCATCTTTGCTTTCTTGCCTTATGAAATTTTGCAAAGTAATAATAACAAAAGAACCATTCTATTTTCATTTAGAATTATCCACTTGCCAATGAATACTAAAAATAGTATGAAATACATAGTTTCAATCTACAGGGTGCAATGGGTAAATTGTCGCTATTTGCCTTGTAAAATTTTGCAAAGTAATAATAACAAAAGAACCATTCTATTTCATTTGACAATAAATACTACAAATAGTATGAAATACATCATTTCTTTTAAAAATAAACTGGGGTGGCCTAATAATTATGGCTGGTAGTATATATATATATATATATATGTGTGTGTGTGTGTGTGTGTGTGTGTGTGTGTGCATTCTTCTTCTTCTATGTGCCCTGTCATTTCAAGACGTAGGCGATCGTGGCTTTTCACGTCTTCCTATCCCTGATGGCTCTTAGCACGCTTTCTCCTGTTACACTATGCAACCCTCGTTCTGTCATCCACTAGCTCAAGCCCATAAATCTAGAATATAAATGTATAGACAATAGCATGGCCACAAAATGAGGGATCAGTTTATATATTGATTCTAATATAGATTTGATCCCCCACTTTATAACCACATTATAATTTCTTATAAACAGTTGGCATATATCTTTTTCTTCTATGTGCCATGTCTTTTTAGGACGTAGGCGATCATGGCTTTCCACGTCTTCCTATCCCTGATGGCTCTTAGCACGCTTTCTCCTGTAACGTCTCTCAGCCCCCGTTCTGTCATCCACCTGCTCAGGCCTTTTAAATGTGTTATCCGTTGCTTTCCTCTGTCTCTTTTCCCCTCTTATCTGACCTGTTAGTATCAGGTTCTTCAAGCCCTCCTTCATCATTGCATGTCCCAGGAACTTCATTTGTCTCTTCCTGATGCTCAATATTAATTTCCTTTTCGTTTCTATCGTTTTCAAAACCTCGTCATTGCTCACATGCTCGGTCCACGATATCCGCAGCATCCTTCTATAGAACCACATTTCAGCTGCTTCAAGTTTTCCCTTCATTTTTGTTGATATTGTCCAACATTCGCTACCGTATTGAAGAACTGACATTATATAGCAATCCAGTACTCTCTTTTTTGTTTCTAGTGAAAGTTTCCTGTGTCTTAATACATTACTCAGCTTCTGGAACGCAACTTTCGCAGTGCCAATTCGCTTTGTATCTCGGACCTTTCCAGTGACAGCTCTGTATAGTTTTTATTGAGTGCGAATTGCCATATCGGCTTGGGGAAGTGTTATTTCTCTCTGCATTCTCCGTGTTCAACATGGCGCGACAGAAATACCTCCCAAAATCTTATAAATATCTCTAACATAATCCTAATCGTTATATGTAAGCGTTGTTTCTGCTGCACCCCGTATTAAAGAAAAGTAATATTTCTAAGCTATATACCAAAATGAAAGCGCAGCTTGCCCTGCTTTCTGAATACGGCCCTTTTCAACAAGCATTTTTGCGAAATCAAAGGCAACTGATAAGATCCGGGTTTGATCTTGTCTCGTCGAATGCAGTTTTCACGCGGATACGCGTTATCTTACCGTCACATCCATCGCGTAGTTCGAAATAGTTTTACTGTAAAGACAGATTCTTTCTTCAGGATCTGATTCACGCACGATTTTCCTGCCCCATGCTGTCGACAGCCCTACATCTGCAAAAGACGTGCCCGCAAAGCATGTTATCATACAAACTTAAAGACATCACTTCAGATTGAACCCCCACACCGATTGAAATGAGATCGCCCATCGGTAGATTTTACATTTCTCTGTCTATCTGTTTTTCTTTCCCTGTTTTCTCAGTCTGTTTTCTCTCACTTTCTGTCTGTCTGTTTCTGTGTCCGTCTGTTTTTCTGCCCGTCTCTCGCATACACCATCATCTATCAATGAAATGGCAAGCAATGGTGCCAGATAATCGTTCTTGAATAATTAATATCTCTGTTTAATATCATGTGGTAAAGGCGCGTTAAACGATAATAATCATTAGTCACGGTGAATTAGTTGAGCCGATGCGGCTTGGATTTCAAGCAAATCCGACCTTGAAGTCACACGGCATATTGACGGCAACAGAAGAAGGGAAAAACAGCTATGCAACAACGAATTTCCAACATGGTAGAAAAATTTGGACGATCAGCACACAGATTAAAGAGACTTGAGGCGAAAAAGATGTGGTTTTAGAAGTAGGGATGTGTGCTTTTGACCTCGGGGGTCACCAGTGAAGCAGTAGTGCGATGGTTAATGCTTATTAAATTGGCCTTGTGTCATACATAACCGAACTACCCACAACTTAGGATTATTCGCTATCATCAAAAGATTGAAGATTGAAATGTGTAGAAGAATTAAAGTATACCTTTTGCATATTTAAACAGAATTTTTTTAATGGAAAAGACTAACATGAATTGGTAGAAGTTAAGGGTATCGAGAGTTCGTAGTACTGCTTGCAAAAGTGAGTTTATGTGTTCGTAGGCAGGAACGTATGTATGTATGTATGTATGTACACTAACGGCCATAATTATTAGGCAACCCCAGTTTTAAAAAAATGAAGAATTTCATAATATTTTTAGTATTTATTGCCAAGTGGATAACTCTAAATGAAAATAGAATGGTTCTTTTGTTATTATGACTTTGCAGAATGTTACAAGACAGCCAGGAAGTCTTTGATTCGGCCAGCCAATAAGAAGAAGAGACTAGCATGGGGAAGAGAGCACAAAAACTAGACACCATAACAGTTTATTTGAATTGTTCTTTTGTTAATATTGCACAATAACATTGGTGCAATATTAACAAAAGAACAATTCTATTTTCATTTAGAATTATCAACTCGGAAATAAATACTAAAAATAGTATGAAATAAATCATTTCTTTTAAAAAACTGAGGTGGCCTAATAATTATGGGATGTAGTGTCTGTATATATGTATGAGCGTTTGTTTTGTAGGAGTGTCTTCAAAAATGTATTGTTGGTAATATTTTTCCTTCAAAAATCTATATTTTTCTATAAAACTCTATTTTTATGGATATGGTTTTATAAAAGTCTATTTTTATACTTTCATTTTAACCCTTGTTTTGGTGGGATTTTTTTTTTTTTTAATCATATCACCCCAAGCAAGGGGGTAACGCGACTGAAGCGCAGGAGCCTACATAGGAAAGAAAAGATTGGAAAAGAGAAAGCCGGAAACCACATCCTAAACAAGGAACAAGGGATGAGCCTCTTCACCTGTTCAATAGACATGGGTGGAGTGTGAACCGGGCGATACTTTAGTCTATCTCCCCCAATTTAAAAAAGAAAAGAAAACAGTGAAAAGATTGGAAAAGAGAAAGCCGGAAACCACATCCTAAACAAGGAACAACGGGTGAGCCTCTTCACCTGTTCAATAGACGTGGGTAGAGTTAACTATTTGCCCATAGCTGGGACCCTAACAGGTGATACCACTTCGGGTTAGGGTGGACTTGAGAACAACAAAAATTAAGAGGTGGTTCCATGTTCCTCACAACTTTTTAATCATAGGTCTTGCTGTCAGATGCAGTTCACGCTGATACCTAGGACTGATTATTTACGGATGAAAAAATGCTTGAGTTTACATATTGCTAAAAAATACAGCTTTTTATACATACAACAAGGGAAGCTTACCTAGAAATGTTAACACTCACAAATCAACTGAGAGTCAGGGAAACAGTTGCTGTCTGAATGGACGTTAGAACAAGATGAAACCGCGTTCACAAGTTATTTAGATCAACAAAAGACAGAAAGATTTGGTCTTCTCTAATAGTATATTTTTTAATAAACAAACTTATTAAACTTAGGCTTGACTAATTATTTTTTTTAATCATATCACCCCGAGCAAGGCGGTAACGTCACTGATGTGCAGGGGGCTACATAGGAGTGAAAAGATTGGAAAAGAGAAAGCCGGAAACCACATCCTAAACAGGGAACAAGGGATGAGTCTCTTCACCTGTACAATAAACGTCGGTGGAGTGTGAACCGGGCGATAGTTTAGTCTATCTACTCCAATTGAAAAAATGAAAGAAAAGTGAGAAGATTCGAAAAGAGAAAGCCGCAAACCACATCCTAAACAAGGAACAAGGGATGAGTCTCTTCACCTGTTCAATAGACGTGGGTGGAGTGTGAACCGGGCGATAGTTTAATCTATCTACTCCAATTGAAAAAAAGAAAAAAAGTGAGAAGAGTGTGAACCGGGTGGAGTGTGAACCGGGCGATAGTTTAGTCTATCTACTCCAATTATAATTGGCTTGGTGTTAATATTGAATGTGAACAAAATCTTTTGAACTAAGATTTTTGTTTTTCAGTCAAGAAACCGGGAACTTATCAAAACGTCCGATATTCGTTTTCCGGCTAAGACTATTTCTAATTTCTGCCCCTTGTGATAGAATTTTACTAACATTTTCATTTCCAGCCAAGAAGCTCTTCTTCTTCTTCTATGTCCATTGTCCTTTCAAGACGTAGGCGATCATGGCCTTCCACGTCATCTTATCGCTGGTGGCTCTTAGCACACTTTCTCCTATAACATCTTGCAGCCCCCGTTCCATCATCCACCTTCAAATATGTTATCCGCTGCTTTCCTCTGTCTCTTTTCCCTATGTCAGGCCTGATAGCATGAGATTCACCAAACCTTCCTTCCTCATTGCATATCCCAGGAACTTTAGTTGTCTCTTCCTGATGCTCAATATTAATATTTTTTCGTTTCCATTTTTTTCAAAACTATTATTGCTCATTTGTTCCGTCAAAGATATCCTCAGCATCCTTCCGTAGAACCACATTTCAGTTGATTCAAGGTTTTTCTTCATCTTTGATGATATTGTTCAGCATTCACAGCCATATTGATGAACTACCATCACATAGCAATCTCGTAGTATTTTTCTTGTTTCTAGTGAAAGTTTCCTGTCTCTTAATACTCTACTCAGAATTCTGGAACGCGTCCTTTGCTATGCCAATTCGCCTTTAGATCTCTGTTTAGCACTTCTCAGGTATTTAAATTTTTGTACCTGCTTGATTTTATTACCCCTCACCATTATTTGGCATTTTGGGCTAGTCTTTTTGCTGATGACCATGCATTCGGGTTTCTTTCAGTTTATTTGTAGTCCTGTTTTGTCACTCTCTTCAGCTATCTTCTGTAAGCGGTCTTCTAGTTTCCCTTCCGTGTCTGCAGTCACCACTGTCTCATCTTCGTACCTGATGTTGTTTAAAAGTGTGGCTTCCGATGACAAATTCTAGGGTCCTCGGAATAGTCTCGCTTTACACGTTTAAGCGCAGAAATTAGACAAGTTTAAAATTTTTATATTCCGACTAAAATGATGAGATTTAATAAACATTTCTAATTTCCGGTCGACAGCGTGATTAGGATTTTGTTTTTCCTGCAACAAATGCATGACTTATCCCAAATTTTCAATTTCCAGCCCAGACATCATGAAATGACCAAAAATTTTAATTTCCGTCTAGGACGATCAAAATTCCCAATTCCATGTCAAGACAACGGGGCACTGTCAAAATGTTTTATTTCGGGTACAACTCCAGCCCTTTCTACATCACCCCGTGTATCTTGTTCTTTTCCTTTCTCTCTACCTTTCACAACTGTGTTCACATCCTTCTCTTGCCCTTTCTCTCCCCACCCCGTAGCTTGTCTTCACTCTCCTCCTGCCTAAAACATTAACTCTCTTATTGTTTTTGATTCCGGGTGAGGAACCGCACAAAATAATGAACAGCAAAACAGGTATTTGAGATAGAAAAATAAGTTATATTAAACGGAAAGATACAAACTGGAACGCAGGTTAGTAATCCAGGAATACGATTAGTAAGGAATATATATTCAAGTCTTTGAAGTGAAATCGTGCTGATATTAGTATGTCCGTGTAATAGTATCCTGTCTGTGTAGAGCTCAGAGCTACTATGACTACAGATAGAGTTTTCTCTTTGAAATTTTGGTATCATTCGGTAATTTACAGATTTCTTCGTGATTTTTCTATGGCAGGAGTATATGTAAACTCAAGTCGAGTCAATTATCATAGAAAAAGAGGAGATCCAACAATACTTAAGTAGCCCTCTGCACATCAGTGGCGGTAACGTCTTGTTTGGGGTGAAACGATTAAAAAGAAAAAAAAAACAAATAAACGACTAGATTTGACCAAAATTTTATTTTTCCAGCCCGGAAGGCTAAACAAAAGCAAAATTTACAATTTCCGGTTTAGACAATGATACATTATCAAAAAATTATATTTTTTCTTGCCCAGAATGCAAAATTTCGAACTTCTAACCTAGGAGATGAACTTTATCAAAATTTCGAACTTCTAACCTAAATATTTTATTTTTTCGGCTAAGATGAAGAGGCTTGATTGAAGTTTCCGTTTTCCGGCCCAGAAATTAAGACTTAACTAAAATTTCCGATTCCTTGCAACAAGGATAGGCGTTCTAAAAGATATATGTTGCAAGCTAAAAACAGTAGGAACAGAGCAGACATAGCCGCCAACAGAAATCAGCCAATGAAGACGTGAGAATCCAACAAGTACAGACATGTAAGACTTTGTGTCGTGTCATAAGAGAACTTAGAAAATGTGGCACATGATTTCAAATTCAAATAGTTATAACAAAAGATGCCTTACAAAAACCAAACAAATACGAGACTGAAAAGAAACTATAATATCACTAACAGGCATCTATCTAAACATATTTATAAATGAAACTTTGTCTTTGTGTGTGTGTCTCTGTGTGTGTGTGTGTCCGTTACCTATAGACTCCGAAACGGCTGAACCGATTTTCTTGAAAATTTACACAGTTGTACTATAAGCGTCTGTGAGTGTTCTTAGCTAAGTTTTGTGTCGAGGCACCCCAGATAAATATCGAAAATCGATAATCGAAAAAATCAGGTTATAGAAGGAGTGGTCCGATTTTAATCAAATTTGATACACTCATAGACAAAGACATAAGAAACGATATTCAGAAGTTTCAAGGTTGCAGTTCTTACAATAGTGCATAAAATAGATAATATATATATATATATATATATATATATATATAAGGCAAGATGGTTGTGTGTTTGTCTGTTTATCTGTCTGTATGTCTGTATTTTTTTTTCAGCCCTTTTATTTTAGTTTTTGCATCGGGTTTGGCTCTAAGTAGGTATAATTATAGTTCTTAGTCTCAGGCACGATACCATTTACTCAGAGGTCTTATTTAGCCTTCAAAATTCAGTTTACGACGAAAAAAACTTATTCGACATCGATACCAAGAAATCAAAATTTGACTTACATCCATTCTTTGTTCTTTAAGTCTACGGTTTTCGCTTGAATTGGAAACAACTATTGCTTTTTAGTCTTTCGTGCCAACGTCCAAAGTATCTGAGCTCCAGGCCATTGTTTAGTTTCAAAGCTTTCATTACACCCGAGCTACGCCGGATTATACTGCTAGTAGTGTATAGAGCAGTAGTTCTTCCATCCCTGCTTTATGCATGCGAAAAATCGACAGTCTATAGCTGGCATGCGAAACAACTGAATTCCCTCCATATGAAGTGTTTGCGTACCCTCTTCAAAATCAAATGCCACCATAAAATTCCAGACACAGGAGAGCTGGAACGTGCCAAGTATGACAGCATTCACGCCAGGCTTCAGCGCTCTCGACTTTGGTAGGCTGGTCAAACACACCGCAGGGAGAGCCGCCGACAACCGAAGAGGGTCTTCTATGGTGAACTCCTCACAGGGAAACGTTCGCTTGGCTGACCAAAATTTAGCTACAAAGACAGCTTAAAAAAGGCCCTCAAGTACTGGGACATCCCATATTCCTCTTGGGAATGCACTGCTAAAGGCAGAGCTGCCTGGACATACAAAGTGAAATTTGAAGTTGCCAAAAGAGACGCCAGAAATGAAAAGGAGCACAAAAGCTTCATCCACAAGCTTGGGTCTGACCCCCTTCATTCCCTACTCCTGCTGCAACGGGCCATTCCGTGCACAGATCGGCCTTATTCACCTCCACACCCACCCAAATCCTTAATGACCAGGAGTCATGGCCTTCGTCTGCGAAGAACGAACATCATCCGTGTATATTTTACTGTTGAGATTATGACGCTAATGACGAATACAGGCAAGTCCTTTATCTTATATACATAAATCAGAAAGAGAAATTTGATATTTCTGAGTTATAAGGAAAATTAAGCAATCTGATGAGGGACTTGCCATTTCTGAAGTACATAAGAACTTAATACTCATAATGGTCGAAGTTAAAGGCAAGGGTCCAGTTAGAAACGGCAAGCAACATAGCTAACGAACTTTTTGAGTGGTGAGGAGGCACGAAGACAGGGATTAATAGTAAAGTGTGTCAATTTGCAGAGTACTGCGGGGGGGGGATGGACGTTGTGGAAAGTCCTGATTGCAGTAGGGTCAAAATAAATAACAATAATATTTGACACCAATTTATAAGAAGTAAAGTTGGTGTTTATCTTGTTGTTGACTGTAATGCAATGTGTTGAGGGTGAAAAAGAATATTGCTATTTTGACTTTGTAGTTGAAGTGAAGAAGAAAGGCAAGGTTGAGTTTGAACGATGAAGAGAAATGAGGAGATGTTAGAGGGAAGAAGCAGAAATTTGAGAAATTGAAGTCAACAGAAAAAAGATATGAAGTGAATAAAAAATAAGAACGACAATAGGGATGAGTTGAAGGGAGGATGAGTGGAGGATGAGTGGAGGTTGGAGTGCAGAAGATGATATGTTAGGAGGGGTTGGAAAGAAGACTTTTGGTTGTTTTTTTTTATTGCATATCAATCTCGGCGGGTCATTTATTGCCAAGTAAATTTTATTTATTTATTGCTGGTAATACCTTTTTCTTTCAACAATTTATTGTTGTTTAATTTTATATAAGTTTTGTTTCTAGTAATACTTTTTTCTTTTCGAATATCAAGATTCATTTGGATTTGTTTTTAAGGGCAGGGTCCCCAAGTCCTACCCTTGTTATTTAACTCATAACTGGAGGGAAGGGACGGATTAATACCTTCCCCAAGGGTACCAATGTTTAAGTGAATGCAGGGTATTCAACTGGAATTCGAACTCGGCTCACCGATTTCTCTTTCCGAGCCGATATCCACTGCATCACAACGCACATCCGTCACTAAACGCTTATAGCACCTGGTACTCCCAATAGGTTACCCATCTAAGTACTGACCAGGCTCAATGTTGCTTAACTTCGGTGATCGAACTAGAACGGGTGTATTCAACGTTATATGGCCGTAAGCCTGGAGAGAAAAAGAAGAAGAAGAAGAAGAAGAAGAAGAAGAAGAAGGGCTGGTGTATTGAAGTGAGGAAAGTCTGGTTTGAAGAAGAAGAAAGATGAATAGAGGTTGGAGTAAAGAGAAGAATGATGGGGTTAAGTTTGAATAAAAGGGAAAAAAGATGAGTAGAGGTTGGAGTGCAGAAGAAGAAAGATGAGTAGAGGTTGGAGTGCAGAAGAAAGAGAAGAAGGGTTGGAATAAAGTGAAGAATTATGCGGATAAGTTTGAATAAAGGGGAAAAAAGATGAGTAGAGGTTGGAGTGCAGAAGACAAAAGATGAGTAGAGGTTGGAGTGCAGAAGAAGAAAGATGAGTAGAGGTTGGAGTGCAGAAGAAAGAGGAGAAGAGTTGGAGTAAAGAGAAGAATGATGCGGATAAGTTTGAATAAAGGGGAAAAAAGATGAGTAGAGGTTGGAGTGCAAAAGAAGAAAGGTGAGTCGAGGTTGGAGTGCAGAAGAAGAAAGATGAGTAGAGGTTGGAGTGCAGAAGAAAGAGGAGAAGGGTTGGAGTAAAGAGAAGAATGATGCGGATAAGTTTGAATAAAGGGGAAAAAAGATGAGTAGAGGTTGGAGTGTAGAAGAAGAAAGATGAGTAGAGGTTGGAGTGCAGAAGAAAGAGGAGAAGAGTTGGAGTAAAGAGAAGAATGATGCGGATAAGTTTGAATAAAGGGGAAAAAAGATGAGTAGAGGTTGGAGTGCAGAAGAAAGATGAGTAGAGGTTGGAGTGCAGAAGAAGAAAGACTAGGAGAGGCTGGAGTGAAAAAAAGAAAAAGAATAGAATTTGAAATGAAGAAGGATGATCAGGAGGTTTGGAGAAAGAAGAAGAAAGATCGACAGGAGCTGGAGTGAAGAAGAAGACAGTTGAGGGGGAGTTGGAATGAAGAACAAAGGTGAAGACTATTTTCAGTGTAGAAGAAAAAATTGAAGAAATTGAATTGAAGAAATAAATAAAACGAGGATGTGTGTGTGTTAAGAATAAGAGAGATCGGAGTTCGAGTGAAGCAATAGAGAGAGTTGAGGACGAGTTGGAGTGAAAAAAGATGGGGAAAAAGAAGAAAGAAGAGGATGTGTTAGAGTGAAGGTGAAGAAAGGTGAGGAGTTTGGGTGAAAAAAAAAGGAAAATGAGGACAAGTTATATTGAAGAAGAAAGTTTAGTGGAAATCGGAGTGAAGAAGCTAGATGAGAGCGAGTTGGTGTGAAACGAAAAAAGATGAGAATTATTTCGAGAGAAGAAAAAGGTAAGGTGTGTTGTATCGAGGAAGATAGGTGAGAAGCATTTTGACTACAGAATAAATACGAGGAAGAGTTACAGTTGGATTAAAGAGGAAGAAAAATCAGTAAGAAATGGAGTACAAAGAAGGAAAATGTGTAAAAGTTGACGTGATGAAGAAGAAATATGAGTAAGGGTTGGAGTGAGAAGAAGAAATATCAGTAAGTTGGAGTGAAGAACAAAGATGAGTCAGAGTTGGGATGAAGTAGATGAGTGAAAGTTGGAGATAAAGGAACAAAGAGGAGTATGCTTTGGCATGACAAAATAAGAACATGAGTAAGTTGGGGTAAAGAAGAAAGATGATGGCGAGTTGGAGTGAAGAAGATGAGTAAGGGTTACAGTAAAGAATAAGAAATATCAGTAAGTTGGAGTGAAGAACAAAGATGCGGGTGAGGTAGGGAGAAGAAGATGAGTAAAAATTGGAGTGAAGAAGAAGAAAGATAAATAATTTGGATTGAAGAAAAAAGATGAGTAAGTTGGAGAAAAAATATAGATGAGTAAGAATTGGAACGATAAAGGAGAAAGATGAATAAGAATTGGTGTGTCGAAGAGGGAAGATGAAAAAGATTTGGAGTGAAGAAGAAGAATGATGTGTAAGAGAGTGAAGAAATGGAGAAGATGAGTAAAAATTGGAGTGAAGAAGAAGAAAGATGACCGACAGATTGAATGAGAAAGAAGAAAGATAAGTAAAGTAATGAATGAGAAAAATGTTCGAGTGAAGAAGAAAAATGAGGCGGAGTTGAAGTGAAGAAGATGAATAAAAATTGGAGTGAAGAAGAAGAAAAATGAGTAAAAGAATGAAGGAGTGAAGTAGAAAACGAAGCAAAAGAAGTAGTAAGAGGAGAAAGTCGAAAAGGAGGAGTGGGAAGAGGTGAGATGAAAAAGAAAATAATGTGTTGATTTCTTGCGCAAAGCCTCCTGGGATATCCGTTGGAGTTTAACGCTTTCCCTTTTCCCCCGTTCCCTAGAAATCATTTCTAATCTTTTCGGCTTCAACGCATTTTGCTCCCATCACCGTTAATCGATTCGCGTTTCACGCTCTGAATATTTCCATCAACGAACTTTAAAGTATGACTAAATTCCACTAATGCAAACCCACTGCCTTCTACTAGATGATCGGGTTCGTTTGACCATAACCTATGGTTCATTTGTTAAATTTCTAGTAATTTACGGTGCTCAAAGTTCCTCTGCCCAAGCAAGATCCATCAAATATGTGCAAATTAACGAAAAAAGTAACATGCTTAATTTTTTCCTTTGGTCTTGATGATTTGGTTTTTTGGGGTTTTTTTGGTTTTTTTGCGGGTCCATGAGTTTTTATCGTATTCTCATACGTAATGAATTAAGTATGTATAGAGAAAACAAACTAGGCTAAATATGTAGAGACAGATAGATATAACTGAACAGTTTGTTAGAGATAGATAAATAGAAAGAGAGAGAGAGAGAGAAAGAGAGAGAGATAGAAATAAACAGGCATAGATAGATAGATAGATAGATAGATAGATAGATAGATTCTTTCATTGACTGAGTGATAACACATACACATAGATAGATAGATATAAACATAGATAGATAGATAGATAGATAGATAGATAGATAGATAGATAGATAGAATTGAACAGATTATTAAATATATATATATATATAAAATCAACAGAGTCAGATAGATAGATTTGAACAGATTCATATATATATATATATATATATATATATATGTTGATGCATATCAACAGACTCAGATATATATATATATATATATATATATATTACAATGTTCAAATTTTTCTTTAGATACATAGATAGATATAATTAAACAAACTGACAGTTTGATATAAACAGACATTGATAGTTATAAATACAGATATTGATAGATGTGAACAGACTTTATTATATAAAGATAGATCTAAACAAATCCTAGACAGATATTGAAACACAGAAATGAAGAGAATGAGTTATTTTGAAATAGAAAGGTAGATGTGAAAATATTTACATGTAACAATGAGATAGATAGATAGATAGATAGATAGATAGATAGATAGATAGATATTACAGACTGAGATAGATAGATAGATAGATAGATAGATAGATAGATAGATAGATAGATATTAACAGACTGAGATAGATAGATAGATAGATAAATAGATAGATAGATAGATAGATATTAACAGATTGAGATAGATAGATAGATAGATAGATAGATAGATAGATAGATATGAATATACTGAGATAGATAGATAGATAGATAGATAGATAGATAGATAGATATTAAGATAGATATTAACAAACTGAGATAGATAGATAGATAGATAGATAGATAGATAGATAGATAGATAGATAGATAGATAGATGTGAAAATACTTCGATGTAAACAGTGAGATAGATATGAACAAGCCTAGCGCGTGCACGATTATTGATGCGTAAATTTGCAAATGGTCTCTCAATGGAATTGCAAAGCCGTCATATTTCCTCGAAGATTCCCTTGTGATTCGGAGTAGGGGACATTATTTCGACAAAGGCGTACACAAATCGATCATCCGAATCAGTTGAACACCACTAATGTATAAAATTATGGCTAGTTCATTGGCAAAGGCATGTATTAATCCCGTCCGGCCTACGATCTCTTCATTTTATTCCTTATTTTCAAAACTGGTTCTGTAGAGAGGGAGTTAAAAGTTACTCAAGCAAATTACACAGTAAGAACGAATAAAAAATAACAAAAAATACATTTGGTTGTGTTATAACTATTTTTCTTAGTGGCAGATATATTTTGGTTTCTTTTGCAAAACTGATATCTATTTCTGTAATACAAAAATGTGGCACAAGGTTAAACATGGAGATGGAGATGGAGAAGACTAATTTTCGTCTGTCTTAGCTAGCCACAATCGCTGACCAAAGTAAACTGTATAAAATATTCCTTGTACAAAGACATCACATCCTTACTTACTGTTAAGGTGCCCTATCTATAGGAATGGGCTCTTCCTCCGTCAATAAATACTAACCTGAGTGACTTCCGGGGACGCATTGAAGTGACAGTCTAGAGACAGCCGAGATGCAGCGTAACTATATCGTTCGGACTTACACTTCTGTTTGCTGATTATTAATATTCTTACCTGTATATATGCTCAGTTATTCTGATACACTGTTTGAACCTACCTTTCTGTTTTAGTGTCTTCCTTCCTAGACCAAACGGGCTGCAACAACTTTACGACGAAGATTCGCAATAACACTTACAATTCTTATTACAAATACCATAATACCTCATAGACTCTATGAAATCTTGACTAGTGCCCTATGTACAATTTCTCTGCGGGGAATAGGTAAAAAATCAACAACTTTAAAAAATGAAAACCCCTATTGATATTTATACAATGAATAATGAGATTTAGATGTAATTATACAAAATGGTGTTAGTAATAACCCCTCCACAATCCTAAACTAAAATATCAGTTGACTCGACGAGGATAAATTAACCAGTCACTCGAGCCACACAAAATGCCACTCTAAGTCAACCCCTTTCACTAGACAGATGCGCGCGTCTTTTGTAAAACTGTGGACGTTCTGCTCTTTGGTTGGTTTAGTTTAGTTTAGTTTACGGCATATTATTCTCAGTGGATGTGCGTTGTGGTGCAGTGGATATCGGCTCGTAACGAGAAATCGGGAAGTCGAGTTCGAATTTCAGTTGAATGCCCTGCATTCACTTACGCGCAAATACCCTTGGGAAAGGTATTACTCTGTCCCTTTCCTATAGTTATAGGCTAAATAGCAGGAGAGATTGGGTTCTATAGGTTAGCCTTGGCTGGTAACCAGTCTACCGCAGAAAGTAATGTCAACCTACTGCGAGATAATCTTCTTCCCAGTCAGTCATGTCTCTCATGTATCCAGTCTAGAGCATCGGATTCCTTGCAAAAGTGAAGAAATATCTCAACAGAATCAATGAATTTTAAAATCTGAAATTCTTAATACACCATTGTATTCTTTAGCAATTTTGGCTCGTCGAGTAGAACTTTTGTTCCGTCTGTACATTTTCGACCACCAATACCACCGATACTGTCCAAACGCGTAGGAAATGACAGGACAGATGTTTAATGATATTTTAACGAGGAATACGAATTGAAAGCCAACGACACTGACTCGGCCCAAGTGTATTGCGGTGATAATGAAGTCCATTCATTTTTATCAGCCATAATGTACGGCTTCGTTATTATTTGCTGCCCGCCTTCTTCATAATTGCCACAGCAAATTATTAAAGTTTTGGCGAGAGCACAAAAGACCAACACATAGGCAGACCCACACACGTCTTATAAAAACGTGCTGAAAAGTTTTCGGTATGGGTCACTTTACAAAATCTTACAAAAGTATGTGGCATTATATATATATATATATATATATATATATATATAGTAATTGTAATAGTTGTTACAATGGTTTATAAAAGCATAGTATCACTTCACAAAAATTCTCATGTTTCGGAGAACAACCGCTCCTCTTCGAGTGATTTTATAAACCATTGTAACAACTATTACAATATAAAGCTCTAGTCTGTATGGAGCACCCCTTACAAAAGTAAATGCTTGAACAGTGGGTTTAAAATCTACGTGTTCTGTCACTTTCTTACAATATATATATATATATATATATATATATATATATATATATATATTGATTGATTGATTGATTGATTGATTGATTACATATTTTTGTCATAAGGTTAGACCAGTGCACATTTGTATTAAAAAGGGTTCAATACAATAATATTGTAGAACTTTTGAATATTTTTCATTTGTGAATGAGTTATTACGCGACCTAGGTTTCTACCATGAGTGGTGTCTTTCGGCGTTTTTCAATTACTGATTTTACGGATTTTTTTGTTTTGTTTTTTTGTTTTGTTTTGTTTTGTTTTTTTGTAAAAGAACGCTCACGTAACTGTGTTTATGTGTTTATATTAAGTGCGACTTTTGTCAAACAAGAAGTTTTTGTATCCACTCGTATTTTTTCTAATCATCTCAACCTGAGTAAACCGGAATCGCCCCTAGTGCGCAGAGGTGGGGTACATTGAAAGAAAAAACAGGGTACAGGCGCATTGAAGAAAGAATAAAAGATGAACGGGATTCACGAAAAAAAGAAGATGGCCATTGGCGTTGCATTTAAATGTTTTTAGATTGTAGCTAAAAGGAAAGCGAGTAAACGGGAGGGATTTCCACGGGAGCGAAGTGCGAGAAAAGAAACTATTGAACTAAAAATGTGGGTTGCATTTAACTATTTTTTTTAATCGTATCACCACGAGCAAGGCGGTAACGCCACTGATGTGCAGGGGGCGACGTAATAGTGAAAAGATTGGAAAAGAGAAAGCCGGAAACCACATCCTAAACAGGGAACAAGGGATGAGCCTCTTAACCTGTTTAATAGACGTGGGTGGAGTGTGAACCGGGGGATAGATAGATCTATCTACTCCAATTGAGAAAAAACTCCAATTGAGAAAAAAAAAAAAGAAACCAAAGTGAGAAGATTGGAAAAGAGAAAGCCAGAAACCACATCCTAAACAGGGAACAAGGGATGAGCCTCTTAACCTGTTTAATAGACGTGGGTAGAGTGTGAACCGGGCGATAGATAGATTCATCTACTCCAATTGAGAAAAAAAAGAAACAAAAGTGAGAAGATTGGAAAAGATAAAGCCGGAAACCACATCCTAAACAGGGAACAAGGGATGAGCTTCTTAACCTGTTCAATAGACGTGGGTGGAGTGTGAACCGGGTGATAGATAGATCTATCTACTCCAATTAAGAAAAAAAAAGAAACCAAAGTTAGAAGATTGGAAAAGAGAAAGCCGGAAACCACATCCTAAACAGGGAACAAGTGATGAGCCTCTTAACCTGTTCAATAGACGTGGGTGGAGTGTGAACCGGGCGATAAATAGATCTATCTACTCCAATTGAGAAAAAAAGAAACCAAAGTGAGAAGATTGGAAAAGAGAAAGCCGGAAACCACATCCTAAACAGGGAACAAGTGATGAGCCTCTTAACCTGTTCAATAGACGTGGGTGGAGTGTGAACCGGGCGATAAATAGATCTATCTACTCCAATTGAGAAAAAAAGAAACCAAAGTGAGAAGATTGGAAAAGAGAAAGCCGGAAACCACATCCTAAACAGGGATCAAGGATTGAGCCTCTTAACCTGTTTAATAGATGTGGGTGGAGTGTGAACCGGGCGATAGATAGATCTATCTACTCCAATGAAGAAAAAAAACGAAACCAAAGTGAGAAGATTGTAAAAGAGAAAGCCGGAAACTACATCCTAAACAGGGAACAAGTGATGAGCCTCTTAACCTGTTCAATAGACTAGACGTGGGTGCAGTGTGAACCGGGCGATAGATAGATCTATCTACTCCAATTGAGAAAAAAAAAAAAGAAACCAAAATGAGAAGATTGGAAAAGAGAAAGCCGGAAACCACATCCTAAACAGGGAACAAGTGATGAGCCTCTTAATTTGTTCAATAGACGTGGGTGGAGTGTGAACCGGGCGATAGATAAATCTATCAACTCTAATTAAACTCACCAGTAAAAGTGTGGGATAGACATTCCATTCTAGTAGCACACTTTAACACACGTAGAATTTGGGAGAGAGAGAGAAAGAACAAAGAAAACTTAACGCATAATTAAACGGTTATCAATTCAGAATTTATTTCGGCAGTTGTAAAATTACAAACTGCTTCTGCAAACACGAAAAATAAAATGGTTTTAATTTATCAAAGATTTTTTTTTAAAAATTTGGTTGACACAAAAAGGAAACAGGTTAAGTAAAGGGTAGAAGTGTATACAGTCACCCATTGGAGCAAAAGATTAGATAACTAATGCTGCAAATTAAACAACACAAACACCAAATTAAACATCTACAAACAGTCGTAACGAAAAAAATAATAAATGTCACCGCATACATAACAAACACACACAAATACACAATAAGAGGCCATATATGCTCACAATAATATACACAATAATAATACAAAACTGAAAATAACGTAAAAAAAATGCAAATAAAATTTGAAAAAAAGAAAAATGCGTTTTGTATAACATAATATAATTACAGTCAGAAATAATTAGCAATTATAACAAATTTAAAAATAGAAATTTATAATCAGTTAATTAAGTGGAGAGTTTTTCTCTCCAATTTTCATTTATATCTGAATTATAAAATTTTAGAATTCCTTCCTGTGTTAAAAATGAAGATGTTAAAATGAAGGGAATTCTAAAACTAAAATATTTTTGAATGATCTGTGAGCGTTTTTATAGTTGCCAACACTGTTTGTTTATAGATACGCAATTTGGAATAAATCTTATTTCGTCATTTTGCCTTGATAAAGTTCATCACAGGAAGAAACGCGTAAGCGAGTTAAATAGTTTTCCTTTTGTCTTATTTTTATTTAACTATCCTGTCCTTAATCTCAGATCATAACTGAGTACATTTTTACACACACACACACACACACACACACACACACACATATATATATATAGCATAGTGATGATCCACGTATACTGTCTTAATATGTATAGGAAAGAATATTAAAACGTTTTGAGTTTGAAAATGTGTTTTTTTGACAGTTTTTGTTTATTGCTACTATTATATTTTATATTTCAGACCGCCATCGGTCCTTCATCAGAAACAAATGATTTTAAAATTTGAATTAGTAACGTATTTCGCGAGATTTCTCGAGAGCGTCAATGAAGAGTTTGTTTACATCACGTGACGGGTTTGTTGAGAGAGTTTTTGTTTTTACATCAAGTGACGTCGAAAGCGACAGAATATTGTGTCGTTTACCAAATGTTTACAAATTAGGCACCTGGGTTTCTGACATTTTAAATTCCCTGATAGGTTTGTGTTTTTTAGATATTTGTTAGTAGTGAGGATAGTTGAAAGGTTGGGTGTTTGTTTCATTGCATTCATGGGTGGTTTATCGAAAATGTCTTTGATTTTTTTTGTTTGATTGGAGGTTCTTGTAATCATTTTTTAAATTTTTGATAAGTGTGTGTGAATGTTGATTGTGGTTAAAAACCATGGGGATTCGGTTGTTGTTTTTACTTTTCTTGTACGTGAGAAGTGTGTTACGATCTATGTGGATGGTTTTATTTAGTGCTTCTTTTATTATTTTTATTTATAAAAATAATAAAAGGAGCACTTTTGGTAAACGACACAATATTCTCTGTACCCAACACCAAAATCAAATTGCAACCACCAACCCTCACTTGTGACAGCGAAAACATTATATACTTCCTCTTTTGTTCAATATGTCCCAATAGTGGATCTATTGGCGAATCCGGTAATAGATTTAGATTTCGCTTCAATAATCACAAACTTAATATACGTCAAAGTAATCAATATTCCCCAGTAGGAGCACATTTCAATCAACCGGGTCACACCTTAGAAAATTGCAAATGTTTACTAATAGACTCCAATTTTAGTTCTACATACGCACGCAGAAAGAAAGAAAGAAAAATACTGAATTTTAAAATTAAATACATACAAGCTAGGGTTAAATAGGGACTTAGGTGCTTTGAACGTTTACAAATACTTCAATAACTAAATGTTTTGAGATACATTTAAAAATATTTTTTAAACTTTTTTAGATACAATTAAAAAAAAGTTTTTATCTAAAACAAATTTACAAGCATTATCAAAGATAGGTTTACGTTTCCAAACATAATTGTTTTTAAAAATCGGTCGCTTTCAACGTCACTTGATGTAAAAACAAAAACTCTCTCCACAAACGCGTCACGTGATGTAAACAAACGCGTCACGTGATATAAACAAACTCTTCACTGACGCTCTCTCGAAATCTCGCGAAATACGTTACTAATTCAAATTTTAAAATCATTTGTTTCTGATGAAGGACCGATGGCAGTCTGAAATCTAAAATATAATAGTAGCAATAAACAAATACTGTAAAAAAAAACACATTTTCAAACTCAAAACGTTTTAATATTCTTTCCTATATATATATATATATATATATATATATATATATATATATATATATATATATTACGGAAATTAACAAAGATTAACGAAACTTGGTTATAAACAACCGACAATTTGAAATGATTTGTATTGAACATGTGTGTCATTCGGCAGGATTCGAACCTGCGACCCCTATCTACATCGGGGAAGCTACCAGGCCGGTAGATATAAATATAAAATACTGTTTAATTAAAAACAGAATATCTACTTATGTACTTAAATATGAGTATTGATTAAAAAGAATGTTCAAACAATCATTTCAAATATATATATATATATATATATATATATATACAGAGAGAGAGAGAGAGAGAGATGCGTGTAATGAGTGACCAGAAAATTTAGTCAGAAAAATACAAAGTGTAAGGGATTTACTTACCTCGAATTTTTGCTGAGTGCTAACTAAAAGATAAACGTTATTACTATGCCCAGAAAAAATGTAGATGAAATTTTCGTTGACGCTCGTGTTAAGGACTTGTCAGAGTGAACTGCTTGTCTGATAGTGAGAATGTTATTTGTTTGTGCGTGCAGAGTAGAAAACATGTTTTGTTCTGATTGGTTCAGAATGGTTAAATAAATGGTAATCATAACGGTTATAATTATTTTATTATATTAATTTTTGACGGTATAATTAATTTGTATGGACAGGACAAAATTACAGTAGAATGTTTTTTTATTTAAGTTACTCATCCAGATTTTCTGTCTCAGTTCTTCCAATCGTCTTTGCTATATCCGTTTCAATGACCCCCATGACGCATTTATCGCTCATACGTTTTGGTATTTCAAACTTTTACCGTCTTTTGGGGGAAATGTACGTTCTGAATATAGCGACATAGACATTCTTAAACGATTATGTCAATTTTATGGAAAACAGCCGATACTTTCTTAATTATTTCCCGCCAAACAAGGTAATAAAGCCTCTAAGATACAAGAAAATGACAGAACAGGTAAGATAAAACATGATTAAGAGCGGAAAACAATAAAAACAGGATTTGAGAAAATTATATATATATATATATATATATATATATATATATATATATATATAACGGAGAATATTTGTTATTTAAATCAGGTAAATTCCGATAGAGACGAACTCAGTAGAACACAATGTTAAATTTATTTAATTTAACAGAGTAATAAAATCTAGAAAAAATATTAATAAAAAAAGGAATATTAACTGTTTATCATTTGGGTCTGACGGTTTGCTGTGAAATACGTATTACCCATGAAAATGTAGAATATCTCATTTTTTTTCCTAGATTATATATATATATATATAGTCATCCGCAGACACATCTGTTTAGCTGTACCACAGCTCGTCAGTACTGATTGCTTTTTACCCAGGATTGTAACCTGACCGAATTGGCGTCAGTCATCCTCCTTCACCACACAACTGAAACCGACGAAGAATAAAAATATGAATTTATATTTTTATATATACGTGTTTCTTTAGCCTTTGTCCGTCAAGACATTTATTTTCGGCTGCGTGTAAAACACCATTCGCTTGTGGATGCATCGAGCGCTCGATCGCTACCGTAAAATCTGTCCAGGGCTGCTGATCCGCTTTCCTGATCATACGAGGACAATCCCGCTTGTTCCAACTTTGACACCTAGTCTCTGAAACCGATTAAGTATGTTACTCGCTTATTCTCTATGCCGACCATTTTTCAGCACAACACAATGTTATTCTGGGCTTTTTTTTTCTTTTTTTTTGGTTTTGTTTTCCTTTTTTGGTATTTCTAGATGAAGCATGTAGATAGGAGACACTTATGCATTTTTTAAATAATCGTGTGGACCCAAGCAAGGCACTTTACTGCCACTGTTGTGCAGGGGATTACATAGGAGGAATGTTATGAGAAATAGTGACAGGTTACAGGGGGTGTCAGGAAGAGGGTATGAGAAGGATGAGAATAATGATGAGAGTGGGGTGGACGGAGAAAAGAGCATGAGAGCGAGAGAGAATGTAAGTTAGTGAGATATAAGATGACTATTGATTTTACATTTGTATTCTTGAAGATTGTAGCTGTCGGAAAAGCAAGTAAGCGGAAGGGAGTTCCATAGGCGGGAAGTGCGGGAAAAGAAGTTACAGGAGTAGAATTTCCGTTTACAATTTATCGGTTTCACATTAAAAGATTGGGACCTAATTGCTAATCGTGTGGCTCGTGAAATTTCATACATGGGGGCACCAGTAAGCTAAGTTCGTCGGGGCAGAAGCCGTGAAAGTATTTGTGAGAAGAGACACAGGGAAGCCACACTGCGTCGGCGAGAAAGCGACTGTATCCTAGCTGCCAAGTCGGGATCGATCACATTACAGATTCTCCGTAGGATTTTGTCAAGGACACCTAGGTGGATAGCAGGAGCACCCGACCAGATATGGCAGCAGTATTCAATGCACGGGCGGATGCTACGTCGGGATCGATCACATTACAGATTCTCTGTAGGATTTTGTCAAAGACACCTAGGTGGATAGCAGGAGCACCCGACCAGATATGGCAGCAGTATTCAATGCACGGGCGGATGCTACGTCGGGATCGATCACATTACAGATTCTCTGTAGGATTTTGTCAAGGACACCTAGGTGGATAGCAGGAGCACCCGACCAGATATGGCAGCAGTATTCAATGCACGGGCGGATGCTACGTCGGGATCGATCACATTACAGATTCTCTGTAGGATTTTGTCAAGGACACCTAGGTGGATAGCAGGAGCACCCGACCAGATATGGCAGCAGTATTCAATGCACGGGCGGATGCTACGTCGGGATCGATCACATTACAGATTCTCTGTAGGATTTTGTCAAGGACACCTAGGTGGATAGCAGGAGCACCCGACCAGATATGGCAGCAGTATTCAATGCACGGGCGGATGCTACGTCGGGATCGATCACATTACAGATTCTCTGTGGGATTTTGTCAAGGACACCTAGGTGGATAGCAGGAGCACCCGACCAGATATGGCAGCAGTATTCAATGCACGGGCGGATGCTACGTCGGGATCGATAACATTACAGATTCTCTGTAGGATTTTGTCAAGGACACCTAGGTGGATAGCAGGAGCACCCGACCAGATATGGCAGCAGTATTCAATGCACGGGCGGATGCTACGTCGGGATCGATCACATTACAGATTCTCTGTAGGATTTTGTCAAGGACACCTAGGTGGATAGCAGGAGCACCCGACCAGATATGGCAGCAGTATTCAATGCACGGGCGGATGCTACGTCGGGATCGATCACATTACAGATTCTCTGTGGGATTTTGTCAAGGTCACCTAGGTGGATAGCAGGAGCACCCGGCCAGATATGACAGCAATATTCAATGCACAGGCGGATGGTAATTTTGTATATGTGCAGGATTGTTTCATACGAGAAAAACTTCCTGGCCTTGCACAGAGAACCAACCTTCTTAGCAGCGGATTTAGCTATGGATTCTATATGGTTATTCACTTGAGGTCTGATGTGAGAGTTAACTCGAGGAGGTGCAGTGGTTTACTTTCAGGGAGACAAGCCTGATCTATGCTAATAAGCGGGAAGAATGATTGTCTGTGTTGGTTAATAGACAGCTTCGTTTTGGATGCATTAAAGTTTACGAGCCATTTCTTACCCCAGTCCACCACGGTAGATTTTTGATCGAGACGAGAGGTAACCGTAGTGTCGTCAGCGCATATGCCTACTTGGGATCTTATCACACCGGAGAGATCGAATATAGATAAGGAAAAGCTCTAGGTGTGATAGTTCTGCATTTTTTACAGTTCGCTTTCTATAGCAAGAATTTCCACGGAGAATCATCTTCTTCGTGTGCCGTGTCCCTTTAGGACGTAGGCTATTATGAACTTCCACTTGGCTATGTCTCTAGTCGCTCTCAAAATGTTTTCTCTTGGTGTCTTTTCCAAGACTCGCTCCGTCAATGATTAGCTCAGACCTAACAAGTAAGTCTCGCGCTGCTTTTCCATGTCTCTGCTTTCATTTATCCGACATGTGAGTATCGAGTTCTCCAGGCCTTCCTTTCTCATTACGTGTCCCAGTAACCTCATTTGTCTATTCCTGATATTTATTATCAGTTTTTTTCTCGTTTGCATCCTATCCAACACCTCATCGTTGCACACGTGTTCCGTCCATGGAATCCTCAGCATCCTTCTGTAAAACCACATTTCTGGTGCCTCAAGACTCTCCTTCATCTTTGATGAGATCGTCGGGCATTCACTTCTATACAGAAAGAGAGATATCATATCGCAATCCAGCACTCTTCATTATCTATCTATCTATCTATCTATCTATCTATCTATCTATCTATCTATCTATCCTTCTGTAAAATCACATTTCTACTGCCTGAGGCCTCTCCTTCATGTTTGATGAGATCGTCCGGCATTCACTTCTATACAGAGAGACAGATATCATATCGCAATCCAGCACTCTTCATTATCTATCTATCTATCTATCTATCTATCTATCTATCTATCTATCTATCTATCTCTATCCTTCTGTAAAATCACATTTCTACTGCCTGAGGCCTCTCCTTCATCTTTGATGAGATCGTCCGGCATTCACTTCTATACAGAGAGACAGATATCATATCGCAATCCAGCACTCTTCATTATCTATCTATCTATCTATCTATCTATCTATCTATCTATCTATCTATCCTTCTGTAAAATCACATTTCTACTGCCTGAGGCCTCTCCTTCATCTTTGGTGAGATCGTCCGGCATTCACTTCTATACAGAGGAAAAGATATCACATAGCAATCTAGCACTCTTCATTATCTATCTATCTATCTATCTATCTATCTATCTATCTATCTGTCTGTAAAACCAGAGCGACCTCTCACCCTTCGCCTAAGCACCATCGCAGTAACCCCTTGTTTCCTTTGAAATTTCTTGTTGTTGATTGACGCAAATGTTTCAGTTCACTTATAAGATGTTTCCTAATCTCCATGCACCCAATGAAGAAAGCAAACCGTAGCGAAACAATATCTTACTGGCTGAGGGTGGCCCGCATTGAGGCGGGCGGTAGCTGTCCAGTGAGATTAGTCTGCCACTGACTTGCTGAGAGTTATTTGGACTCTGCTTCGTGAGAAAACAACGGTTAAGAGGTTGTATGCTGATTTTACACTCGGTCGTGCAGAAACAAATGATGCTGAACGCTCTTCTTCTTCTTCTATGTGGCCTGTCCCTTCAGGACGTAGGCGATCATGGTTCTCCACGTCTCCCTATCCCTTGTGGCTCTTAGTATGTTTGCTCCTGGCAACCCCCGTTCCGTCATCCACCTGATCAGACCCTGCAAATATGTTATCCGCTGCCTTCCTCTGTCTCTCCTTCCTTCTATCTGACCAGTCAGTATCAGGTTCTCCAGGCTCTCCTTCCTCATTGCGTGTCCCAGGAACTTCAGTTGCCTCTTCCTGATGCTCAATTTCCTTTTTGTTGCCATTCTTTCCAATACCACATCGTTGCTTGCATGCTCAGTCCACGATATCCGTAGCATCCTTCTGTAGAACCACATTTCGGCCGCTTCCAGTTTTGTCCTCATTTTCGATGATATTGTCTAGCATTCACTGCCGTATTGAACAACTGACATCACGTAGCAGTCTAGCACTCTTTTCTTCGTTTCTATTGAGATTTTCCTGTGTGTTAGTATTTTGCTCATCTTCTGGAACGCGTCCTTTGCCATGGTCACCCAAAATCGGCAGTTGTCCCGGAAAACACACACACAAAAAAACAATCCACAAACTCGTGTTGTCCGATCGGAAATTGAAGTTGCGCCAGATAACAAAAGAGTTGAACATATCAGAAGACAGTGTATTTGCCATTTTGCATGATCATTTCTTAATGAGAAAGCTGTGTTAAAAGTGGTTGCCGCGTTTGCTCACAGTCGATCAAAAACAACAATGCGTCGACGATTTAGCGCGTTGTTTGCAACTGTTTCGACGCAGCAAGAAGGAGTTTTTTTGGATAATATGCAACAATGGATGAAACATAGATCCACCACTTCACTCCGGAGTCAAATCGGCAGTCAGCTGTGTGGACAGCAGCAGGAGAAAGCCGTCAAAAGTGACCAAAGACGCAAACACTAGCAGGCAAGGTTTTGGCCACCGTGTTTTGGGATGCGCAAGGCAATAAAAATGAGATAGAACGTGTACCCATGTCTTATCGATTATGCGAAGTCGTTCGACAAAATATACCACAAAGACTTGATAGAAATGCTCGTTTCTATTGAGATTTTCCTGTGTGTTAGTATTTTGCTCATCTTCTGGAACGCGTCCTTTGATTGTTGATTTCAACTCTTTCAACGTTTCTGCGTAGATATGTAGTCAATAGATGAAACATGGATCCACCGCTTCACTCCGGAGTAAAATCGTCAGTCAGCTGAGCGGACAGCATCAGGTGAAAGCTGTCCAAAATGACCTAAGACACAAATATATAAGCAAGAATGGTTTTCATCTCCGTATTTTGGGATGCGCAAGGTATTTTTTCCAATGATTACCTTGAGAAAGGAAGAACCATCAATAGCAAATATTATATAGCATTATTGGTGAGTTTGAAGGAAAAAATCGCCCCACCCCAAAAACGGCCAAAAATGAAGCAACGACGTATAGCTACATGAATTGCAGTTCGAATTGATGCCGTATCCATCCTATTTTCCACATCTGGTCCCCAACGACTACTGGCTGTTTGCCTGATTGACTGTTCACATTGGATTTACAATTGAACTTAGTGTTGGCACACGGTTTTTTTCTTTCTCTCTTACACTACTATTTCCTTGAATATCGTTTATCTTTTATGCCTTCTTCAACACCCCTTGTAGCCAGCCTTCTTTTTTTCTCACTGTAATCCCCTGTGCACTAGCGGCAGTCCCATCTTGATTTGGATGAAATTACTTAAAAATAAGAAAACAATTCAAATCTCTTTACCGCTGTGAAAAAGGAACAACTCCATCAACTCGGGCCCTGCTACAGCTGACGACATCGACGCCCCACAGGCAAACACCATCGGCTAATAAAGTTTTAAATTCATATATATTATGGCATGTTTTTCAACAAAATTATTTTTTGATTTTGCACCCCAGAAGGAGGCGATCGTGACTCTCCACTATTTCATATCCTTTGTACCACATGACGAATTTTGTTTTTGTTGTTTTTTTTTGTGTTTCTCCGTGTTCCGCCACCCATTTGCCAATCACATATCATGCGTTGTTTCTATTTATCTTTTTTTCCTTCAGTCTTTCCTGTGAGGATCTGATTTTCCAAACTCTCTTTTCTCATTATGTGCTACAGAAATTTCAACTGTCTCTTCCTGATATTAAGTATCAGTAACATTTTTGTCTTCTTTTCTTCTCAAACTTCGTCATTGCTAATATAATTTGCCCATGCTATCTTCAGGATTCTTCTGTAAAACAACATTTCTGTGGCTTCAAGTCTGTTCTTCATCACTGAAGAGATTATTCAACACTCACTGCGTTACAGAAGGAAAGATACCACGTAAGAGTCTTTCCTTGTTTCTAGCGAAGTATTTTTCCATTTCATAATGCTCTGCTTAGCTTTTAAATGCATATTTGTCTGCCCTAATACGTCTTTAGATTTCAGTGTCGAATTTTTGTCCATTGTTGAAAAACTTCCTGGATATTTACGTTTTGGACTTGTTTGATTTTGGTATCTCCGTTTGTCAATTCGTATTTGAGGATCATACTTATGCTAACTCGGAACGACAAATCGGGGGTGCCGAGTTCGAATTCCAGTTGAATTCGTTGTGTTCGTTTACGCACAAATACCCTTGGGAAAGTTATTAATCCGCCTTTTTCCTCCAATTATGAGTTAAATAATAGAATAGATTGGGTTCTATAGCCTTGGCTGGCAACCAGTCTAGCGGAGAAAGCAATGACAACCTACCGCAGGATAATCTTCTGCCCAGCCAGTCATGTCTCTTTCGAGACATGATCGCCCAAAGCGTGTATCAGGTGTGGCACTTAAATGACTGACTGAATATAATAGTTGGAAACCTGATGAAGTCTTCTACTGGTCATAAAGTGGGAGGTCTGTTTTCTGTTTTTATGATGTAATAAACTGATCCGCCACTAATTACTACTTTATAATATAATACATATCTTGTCCCTCCAATTATGAGTTAAATAATAGAATAGATTGGGTTCTATAGCCTTGGCTGGCAACCAGTCTACCGGAGAAAGCAATGACAACCTACCGCAGGATAATCTTCTGCCCAGGTAGTCATGTCTCTTTCGAGACATGATCGCCCAAAGCGTGTATCACGTATGGCACTTAACTGACTAACTGGTTTGAAATAGGTATTTTTTCTCGGTTTCCTACACTTCCTCCTGTAGTATTTATTTATTTCCGTGTCTGCTATCAACACTGTATCATATTCGTATCTTTTGTTGTTAAAATTGTGATGGTTAATTTAATTTTTACCTTGTTTGTTTGAAACATAGCAGTGAAATACGTAATTAACACTCTGATAGAAATGTATAACTAACTAATAACTAACAATAACTAATTATAATTAATTATAACTAACTTATAACTAACAATAACTAATAACTAATAATAACTAACCTATAACTAAAAATGATTAATTATAACTAATTATAACTAACAATAACTTTTACTTAATTTATATCTAACAATAACTAATTATAACTAATTATAGCTAACTGATAACTAATTATAACTAAGTTATTTTAAACTAAATCTTGACGTATGTTCCTGCCATTCAAATATTTTGCGCACTTTAATGGTTAGCAGGGCTGACTTGCTAGATCAGTTACGACTGAATAATGAGTCTGCTACTCACTGGGTGTCCCATATTTTTGGCCTTAGGCCAAATTCAAATTACACTTAAACAATTTGGTTACTTTGCCGTGTTGCAATTATTAGCAAGACTATCTTTCTAGATCAGTTACGACTGATTAATGAGTTTGATACTTACTGGGTCTCCCACACTATCAGCCTTGTGCCACATCTAAGTTACACTCAGAAAAATCCTAGTTAATTTGGTGTGCTGTAATGGTTAACAAGCTTTTCTTACGAAAGCAGTTATGAGTGAACAATGAGTTTGATACTGACTGGGTGCACCATATTTTTGGCCTTATGCCAAATCTAAGTTACCCTGCTTACTTCGTTGCGTTGTAATAGTTAGCAAGCTTGTCTTGCTGGATCAGTTACGAGTAAATAATGAGATGGACGCTTACTAAATATTCCATATTTTGGGCCTTGTGCCGAATCTAAGTTATACTTCAAAGTCTCCTGGTTAATTGGGCGAGCTCTAATGGTTTGCAAATTTCTCATGCTAGATCAATTATGAATGAATAATGAGTTTGATACTCACTGCGCGCCCTATATTTTCGGCCTTGTGTCAAATCTAAGGCAAACTTTGAAAACCCCCGGAACTTGGGCGTGTTGTAATGGTTAACAAGCTTGTCTTTTTAAATCCGTTACAACTAAATGATGAGTTTATTAGTCACTGGATGGCCCATATTTTCGGCCTTGTGTCAAATCTAAGGCAAACTTTGAAAACCCCCGGAACTTGGGCGTGTTGTAATGGTTAACAAACTTGCCTTGTTAGATCCGTTACAACTAAATGATGAGTTTATTAGTCACTGGGTGGCCCATATTTTCGGCCTTGTGTCAAATGTAATCTATCTTCAGAAAACTCCTGGGGACTTGGATGTGGCATAATTATTAGCAAGTTTGTCATGCTAGTTCACTTACGACTGATAGAGATGTTCGACAGCCTCAACATTTTCGGAAAAGACATTAGGATAATGAAAAATCTATATTAGGAGTAAGCCGCTTTCGTACGGATAGCAAGTGAACTCAACAGGTATGCAAAAATAGAAATGGGTGTAAGACAAAGATGTGTTTTCTTACCGGAATTTTTCAATAATTTCGAGAGAAATAAAAGCCTTGCCAGGATTTGTCATTGGCGGCCACAATCCCAACAGTATCAGATACAAGGTGCTGATAGCAGCCACTGAAAGAAAAATGCAGGATCTTC
This sequence comes from Ascarosepion bandense, assembly GCA_037127315.1. NCBI lineage: Eukaryota > Metazoa > Mollusca > Cephalopoda > Sepiida > Sepiidae > Ascarosepion > Ascarosepion bandense. The sequence continues at coordinate 939,710 of JBBBDQ010002013.1, read as the reverse complement.
TACAGAGTTAGCAAAAGAAAGTGAAAACAAAAAAAATGAATGTATGGTCATCAGCAAAGAAAGGAGCCCAATATGCCAACTACAAGTAAAAAAAAAACTAAAATAAAACCAGTAAAAAAATTCAAATATACCGGGTGTAAACGATAAATTGGCAGTTTGAGATCTCAGACTATAAACCTTGATAAAGAAGGGACATTTAAAGACATTTAAGATTTGCGTATGTTTATTTAACTGTTTTATTAAATACAAACATTTTATTCTATGCGTCCACCTTCTGCGTCCTTCTGCGTCCTTCTGCATCCACAACTTGCTGAATGCGAGCCCTAAAATCACGACAGGCCTGGACAGCTGACTCTTTCTTGATAGCGCGGAATGCTCGCCATATGGAGGTCTTCAGGGAGGCCACAGTTATGGGGGCGAGCATTAGAGACTTTCTCAACATCGCCCCATAATCAATAGTCGCAGGGGTTCAAATCTGGCGAACTAGAGGGCCAGATATTTGAGAGCACAAAAAGCGGCAACTCTCTCTTCGAAAATGTCTGCACTGTTTCTGACCCATGAGCAGGTGCAGAGTCCTGGATGAACATTACTTTGTTGGGATCATAGTTCTTCTTAATCCAAGGTAAGAGAACTTCCTCCAGAATCTTCAGATATTCCGTCGTATTGATCTTCAGGCCCACTTCAATGAAGTGAGGAGGCATGACTTTCCCATCTATGGCAACAGCTCCAAACACCATGACAGAGGCAGGGTGTTTACTCTGCAAGAATGGAGGAACACAAGAAGGGTCAATGGCGATAACTCTCGAGTTTCTGTGATTGGCGACTTCGTCTACCACGAACTTTTTCTCGTCCACAAAAATACGAACGGTACCACCATGGTGTTTCAGGTGATTGAGTAGCAAGGGACTTCTCTTTACGAATGGTCTTAGATTTCGCTGTAAGAATGTTACGACGTCGTGTGCAATATGACTTCATCCCAAGATCTTTCCGTTTTGCATTAAAAATGGTCATTTTGCTCACATTCCGCTTTTTCACCAGGGCAGACATTGACTGTGATGGATTTGCTGCAATGGTTCGTTTCAAGCCACGGAGAAACATTCTGGTGTAGATTTTATCACTTCTCGGACTGTGAGCCTTCCTTTGCATGGCTTTATCTTCCCTTAAGTTTGCTACAACACGATAAACAGTCCTAGGAGTATAGCCACTGTCTCTGATAATGTCAGACATCTTATGCCCAACGCGGAACAATTCAGCAATAACTATTCTATGGTTAAATTCTACAATGGTACTCATTTTGTTAGTAGTTTTAGGGGGCTAAGTGTACAGCAATTAACATTTCAGATTGATAATGCTGCTTTAAAACACTTAAATTGCGGATTGAAATTACTGGCAATTTATCGTTTATACACTGTACAGGAAGTATTTTCACAGAGGATGGAAAGTGCGACATGGATATCTAAAGGCGCATTGGCACGGCCAAAGACGCATTTCGGAAGCTAACCAGAGAACTTCAAGAGAAGAAGATCTTATTAGAAACAACGAAAAAAATTTTGCATTGCTACGTGATTTTTCATCCATCTTTAATCATACTGTCCAGCTTTCACTGCCATATTTAAGAACTGATGTCACAATCCATTACTCTCTTATTTATTTATAATGAAGTTTTCTTGTCTCTTAATACTTTACTCAGCTTCAGGAATGCGTTCTTTGCCATGCCAATTTGCCTTTGGAATCTACTTACAGTATTAAAATCAATTCTACAAATAACGTTTGCTAATTTAGTCAAGAACTGACGCCTCTTTACCATATAATCTTATGAATGGCCTCTTCCTTTAAGCTCACAAGATCATTTGTAGATATATTAACATAAAAGTATAATATAACACTTACGTATTAAAATACATGAATTGCCTGCTGTCTTTATCGGTCTTTGGAAATAAAAATTATATTAAAAAAAAAATTAAATATATTTTTACAGCATGGTATTTGAAGATATTTTTATCCGTGTCTTGAAAAAATAACCTGCATATATTCATTCTCTTTTGGAAAGTTATTTCATATATATATATATATATATATATATATATATACATATATATATATATATATATAGTGTATCGAGGCAGCAAATAATTTTCTAAACATATACTGTTAAATATAAGAGGCAATGAATGTCTATTATGTTTAATCATGAGCCATTCTAAACATCGTATTTTGTCTTTAATTTCAAGTTTTATATTTTAATAAAGACAAAAATTCTCCAACATTTGGATATTTTTTTATTGTTGGTTCTAAGCTTTCGGCTCACATGAGCGAGAGGTTATAAGGATGGTAAAAAAATTAACATCCATAATCAGCGACAATTTTATCTTGTGTTGATATAAAACTCCGCTAGGCAACAGCAGCAGTTAACAAAAATAACAAACACAGTTCTCAAATTTGCAATGCGGTTTTATGACGTCACACCGCGTGATAACGCGAAATGACAAAAGAACCATATATTTTTTGTAAATTTGCAATGTGGTTCTATGACGTCACACCACGTGAGAAACCTGTGTCTAAATGCAATGTAATGTGTTGTGACGAGATTTAAACGTGATTTTGTTAAGTTTTGGTTGTTTGAATTTAATTTAAATGTCCTTCAATATCTGAAGCTTCTTTTTACTGTGTGTATGAGTGAAGATTATTATTGCGTTTGTTATTTTTGGTAACTATTGCCGTTGCTTAGCGGTGTTTTATGTCAACACAAGATAAAATGGTCGCTGATGGTGGATTTTATTGTGTTACCGTCCTTATAACCTCTCTGAAAATGGCTCATGTGAGCTAAAAACTTAGAACCAATTTAATAAAAAATTATGCAAATGTTGGAGAATTTTTGTCTTCATTTTCACGTAAAATTAAAGCCAAAATACGACGTTTGGAACGGCTCATGATTAAACATAATAGACATTGTCTCTTATATTTAACAGTATCTGTTTAGAATATATATATATATATATATATATATATATATATATATCATCGTGATGATCCACGTATACTGTCTTAATATGTATAGGAAAGAATATTAAAACGTTTTGAGTTTAAAAATGTGTTTTTTTGACAGTATTTGTTTATTTCTGCTATTACATTTTATATTTCAGACCGCCCTCGGTCCTTCTCCCGCGAGAAACAAATTTGTTTCTAATGAAGGACCGAGGGCGGTCTGAAATATAAAATGTAATAGCAGAAATAAACAAATACTGTCAAAAAAACACATTTTTAAACTCAAAACGTTTTAATATTCTTTCCTATATATATATATATATATATATATATATATATATATGTATTCGTTTCAGAGATTCACAAAAAAAAAGTTTTATAAAAATGTACCAATTCGCTAAGAGAAATTGCTCCGATGTAGACACACATATAAAAATTTCTTTGGCATATAAAGAAGAAAATTAGAATTATTTCATGCATATAGAAGAAATAAAATTACGTTAGACAGAAATGATGGCATTCTAATTACGGCCCTAACCTAGCATTTCACTACGCCAGAAAAATACATCGATAACCAGTGTGTGTACCACCGCATTAATCATACTAAAAAACGTGTCTCACAGTTACATGAATGGTTTACCTGATTGATTAATAAATTATTGTAATCAGTTCAGCTATCATTTACAAGTCATGATCCGTTGAAAGGAGCGCATTTTGGCTCAGCTGTATAAGCCTTGGAAAAGACTTAAGAGTAATCAAGAATCTTAACTGACAGCAAACCGCTTGTATACGGATAGGTAATGAATTCAGCAGATATACAAAGATAGAAAGGGGCCTAAGATAAGGATGTGTCTTTTCACCGGATTTGTTCCACTTCTACAGCGAGAATATTTTGAGGACCCTAAAAGTTATGCTTAGATTTGTCATCGGAGGCCACAATGTAAGCAACCTAAGGTACGCAGATGATGCAGTGCTGATAGCAGACACAGAAAGGAAACTACAAGACCCCCTACGGAAGAGAATGATAAGACCCCCTACGAAAGAGAGTGATAAGACCCCCTACTGAAGAGAGTGATAAGACCCCCTACTGAAGAGAGTGATAAGAAAGAACTACAAATAAACTGCAAGAAAACCGAATGTAAGGTCATTAGTAAAAAGAGCAGCCCAAAATGCCAAATACAGGTCGGGTATACTAGAATGAAGCGGGTACAAAAATACAAATAACTGGGAAATGTTATAACAGAAGACGGAAAGTGCAACACAGAGATCCATAGGCGAATTGGCATGACGAAGATAGCATTCCAAAAGTTGAGTAAAAGCAGGACAATCTCGCAGGAAACAAGGAAGAGAGTACTGGATTGCTATGTGTTGTTAGTTCTTCAATATGGCAGTGAATGCTGGACAATATCATCAAAGATGAAGGAAAAAACTTGAAGCAACTGAAATGTGGTTCTACAGAAGGATGCTGCGAATATCATGGATCGAGTATGTGAGCAAAGGAAATTAATACTGAGCATCAGGAAGTGACAGCTGAAGTTCCTGGGACATGCAATGAGGAAGGGGGGGTTGGAGAACCTGATACTAACAGGCCAAATAGAGGGAAAAGGAGACAGGGAAAAGCAACAGATACCATATTTGAAGGACCTAATCAGGGGGATGATGGAAAGAGGGTTGCATGGTGTAACAGGAGAAGGCGTGCTAAGAGTCACCAGAGATAGGGAGACGTGAAATGCCATGATCGCCTACGTCCTGAAGGGACAGGGCACATAGAAGAAGTATAAGCCTATATCGGTTGTATTGAAATAAAAGTGGTTTTAATATCGGCACTTTACTCAGAGTTCAAAGCTTTTTATTTCGAGTAACTTAAACTATTGCATATGTCAGCGGTCGGCAACCCCCACACCAAGGGCCACATTCGGCCCTCGAGTGAATCTTGTCCGGACCGCTACCTTACTCTGGGCACGATATAAATATAGGTAAACCAAACCAAATTCATAGTTGATAGTTTGGATATATTGCGTCGAAATAAAAACAAATTATTTCTTTTTACCTGGAGAATGTGTTTTACTTTTATTTTTTATTTGTAGGGATCGCCAAAATTAGCGTACGGTCCACTTTTAATTTTCCTGTGAAATTACTTTCGTGAGCGGGCACTTTTAAATGAATATAAAATAGTGTTTTCAACTGATTTTAATGGAATTTTTTTAATACTGATTTATGAAACATTTATTTTTATGATATATGTTTAACAAAATTCTCTTAAGATATTAAATTATATTGAATCCTTGCTTTCTTCAAACACATAGAAAATCTATTCACATATTTAATAACACGGTTTTTCTCCATTACACTGGAGCCTTAGCTGTTTGGCCCTCCTCCATGACTCGAAAGAGCGTTTTCGTCCTCACTCTCCAAAAGGTTGCCGACCACTGGTATATGTATAGGAAAGGGATTTTTATCTTGTCGAAATAAAAAAGATCATCGGGTATTTTATTCAATGTTTTATTATTGTTGACTATGTGAAACCTGCGACCGGATCCAGCGTGTGTTGTGTTCATTTAATAAGGCAATGCCGCTGTCTGTGAGAGACAAATATACATTTCAGTTGTTTTCGTTCACAGAACCTTGTTTGATGTCATTTATCGCCATGATTCTGCTTCGGGCTCTATTCATCAGGATTCCGACAATGTAATTCGTTACGCGGCTCATCAAATTGATTGTTCGGTGGAGTTCGCATTCGATTTTGCCTGGCTTCTTATGCAGAGCTATAAAAATTGATCTGCTTAGGTCATCTGGTATTACAACACTGTTGTAGATTTCATTTATTATTTCCGAAGTTTTCTCTATGCTGAAATATTCTAAGTTGGCATCTTTGTTTACCATTGGTTGCTCTCATTTGTCGTGGAAGAGATCTTTTATATACTCTTCCCATCGCTGCAGAATTTTTTTTTCTCTAATATGATGTGTGATATTATAGATCCTGTTGAAGAGCATGTTTTTTGTCCGGTCAATTCCCTTAGTTCTTTATGCATTTGTCTTTTATTAGTCTTGCGCAATCTCTCTACATTGGCATGTTTGTTGTTGAACCATTCCCCTTTAGCCTATCTGCACTTAGTCCTTATTTCCTTTTGTAAATTCGTGTATTTATTGCCATGTCTTGTTATAGTTTTCTGTCTCGTTTGCATCATATAAAGAATCTCTTCAGTCATCCACTAGATTTATTTTTTTTGCTTTGTTTTTTTCTGCGTCTGATTTCCTCTGGAACCATGTTGCTACCACTAGCGCTTCTTTAAGTGCGTATCATGTCAAATTTCCATTTCTTATATGTGTAACACTCCAGTTGGAGGTCCTGGCCATTTCTCCAGTGGCCGTTCTCCACGCCGTGATGTTGCCGGGGGTTGGTTGAAAAAGTCGAAGTCTCAAGCTGGGGGCACAAGATAAACTATTGAAGGAACGAACTTCACAACTTGGATGAGTTTAATCGATGCTTTATATCGTTCAGAGTTAGTCTTGCAGTTGGAGCAGGCGATGTGACACTCAGCTATAACTCTAATTAATGGAGATAAAATGCCGAACCGACCAACTCAGACGAACGGAGTTTCCCTTCTTCAGTGTGCCTAACACACGTAGCTACTTCAAGCACACGCTCGGCTGAACTGATCGGCTCGAAAAAATCACTTGTATTTATATTGAAATAATCGGAAGTCCACTACACCATCTGCTTAAAACAAAAGATAAGCATTGGTGACTGTAAATCCGAAATTTCAAGGGACTTAATTTTTGCTTCCTTTGATGTGCAAACATCCCGCAGACATCCCGTCTGCACTCAGCCTCCAACGACGTATTTTCCAGGAATTTTTTAACTTTTTATCGTGTGAAGGTCGTCGGATGTTTTTTATAGCCTTGACACTTTACCCGTAACCAGGCGTTTTTTATTGCCTGGAGGAAGCGAAAAATTTATTATCTTTTCTTTATTTTCTTAATGTGTAATCAAGATACAGTGAAAACAGTGTTTTTGACCTGGTCACCTAAAATCTATTTCCTAAACTTTATCTTTTATCACATCAATTCACTTAGTCAAATAATTTATTGGAAGACTGGTGGGATTTAACAGTAATTTGAGACCCTTTTCTCTTCCACAAATTTACTCATAAAAGAAAAAGCATTTATTTATTTATTTATTTCCTCTCTTTCACTTTTGTTAAACGAAACACACGTTTTTAAACTATTTTTTCTATTCTTAACCATTTTCTATTCTTAGTTTATTATAATAAAATACATATTTTACAAATCCACCTTAATATACGCCTAGTTATCGTATCACATATGTTCTTCGTATTTATTTCTAACTTTGTCAGCGTATTTCTTCTACAGGTTCAGATAATTCCGGAGCGTGTTTTATTGCAGTCTGGGTGTTGCCCTAGGCTTCTCTAGTCTCCGAAGTTTCACTCTTAGTTTGCAGATAACTGGAATGTGGTCGCTTCCACAGTCAGCATTTGGATAGGTTTTGCGTTGAACCACTGCTTTTCTGAATCTTTTGCTTATGGTTATATAATCGATTTGGTGTTTTTGTGTCACCTCCTGGGCTTTTTCCTGTCCATGAACGTATTGTTTTTTCTTGAAACTAGGTATTATCGCCTGGTCATTCGCCTTACACAACTGGACCCATCTTTCACCTCAGTCGTTGTAGATTCCTAATTCAAAGTTGCCAGTTGTTTCCCCTTCCCTCTTCTTGTCTACATTTGTATTCAAATCTCCCATGATGATTCTAATTCTTAGGTTTTACACTGAGCCTTGGCATTGTCTATATTGGAGTAGAAAGGTTCGACTTTTTCTTCAAGGCTTAGCGTTTTTGGTGCATAAACTACTATAATTGCTATGTTGAAGGGTTTCCCTTTTCAGTTTCACCAGAACTCCTTCAGAGAACTGTCAGTAACCCAGAACTCATTCCTTCATTTTTTTCTTCCAGTATTATACTATCTCTCTTTTTGTTATTTTTCCCTCCTGCACATATGATTGTGTGGTTGTCGCTGCTGAAGATTCCAATGTTTGGCCATCTAGTTATACCCAGAATTTTGATGTTCAATCTGCTCATTTTCTGCTTGCCATTCTCTAGTTAGCCACAGTTGTTCAGCATCTTGACGTTCCAAGTTCCTAGGGTAATTTTTTGTTTGTTGTGCACAGTCGCAGGGTAACTGTCCAGAGACACCTGTTACTCATGTCATTCCTTTCCGGGCGAGGGACATATTTCAAACAAATGTGTCCACTTTACGCCGTCGGTGCTAATAGTCGCTGGCTGACGGTCAGGTGACAGCTGTTGCCCATGTCGATCGTTACCTAATGAGGAGTCAGTCAGTTTAGTTGCCATACGTGATACACGCTTGGGCGATCATGTCTCGAAAGAGACATGACTGACTGGGCAGAAGATTATCCCGCAGTAGTTTGCCATTGCTTTCTGCGGTAGACTGGTTGCCGACCAAGGCTATAGAATCCAATCTGTCCTGCTATTTAACCCATAACTGGAAGTAAGAGACGGATTAATACCTTTCCCAAGGGTATTTGCGCGTAAGTGAATACAATGGATTCAGCTGGAATTCGAACTCGGCTCCACGGTTTCTCGTTCCGAGCCGATATCCACTGTACCACAACGCACATCCCTTGGATTGGATTTTATTACATAAAATAACTATGTGTCCTTAGTTCAGTGTGAAATATGTAAAGCAGACATACTTTATGACGATCAGCCTAAGGTTTTTCTCTGAAGAGCTTTTCGACTGTGTTATCAATTCCACTAAGTGTGTGTGTGTGTGTGTGTGTGTGTGTGTGAATCAGACAGTTCTCCGAAATTATTTTGAACCCCGAGAAGCAGTATGTTTCTGTTTTCATATCCGTAAAAGAGATTGAAAATTTAATTTTACATAGAGGTGTGGAAATTTTAAAGATTTTTATTAGTTAAAAGATAATTTCACACTGTCTCACAAATAATGTTCTTTTCCTGAGTTGACGTGAATGGTGAAGTAATTTATTGCTGTTACTTTCTATATGGTCCAGAAAGAACACGTGGGTGGTTTACAAATACGTCGGCACGTTTTTGGGCTGTATTGGCCCTAATAATTATTGTTTATCAAAGTGGGATTCTCTCGTGGGATTGGCTGAAAAATACGTATTACTAAACGAAAAGTGCGAAATAATGTCTGGCTGTATATTTCAGAATCATACAAAAGCGGATAAAAATGTTTGCCATTCTTTCAGATCAGCTTTTCTTTTATTTGAAACTGCGTGGCGTTCTGAAAGTTTCTGTTATGCGTTCGAAGAAAAGTTGGAAAACAATTTTGATATAAAACGCCTGGATATACCGAAAACGTTAAACCAAGGTTGCGTAATCAACTGAATCCTGAATTACAATATCTAAAAGCTCTATATTATATATGTATTGATCATTTTTTAATACAACGATGTACTGGACTATATATATATATATATATATATATATATTCTTAACATATGCTGTTAAATATAAGAGACAATGAATGTCTATTATGTTTAATCATGAGCCGTTCTAAACGTCGTATTTTGGCTTTAATTTGAGTTGAAAATAAACACAAAATTCTCCAACATTTGGATAATTTTTTATTAATTTGGTTCTAAGCTTTCGGCTCACATGTGCCATCTTCAGAGAGGTTATTAAGACAGTAATATTATCCAAATGTTGGAGAATTTTTGTCTTTATTTACAACTGAAATTTAAGCCAAAATACGATGTTTGGAACGACTCTTGTTTAAACATGACAGACATTCATTGTCTCTTATATTTAACAGTATATGTTTAGAAAATTATCTGCTGCCTCGATACACTATATATATATATATATATATGATAATATGAGACAAAAATAATTATTAGACTGTGAAAGCAAGAGCGAACTGACCATATCACTAAAACTACAAAATGATTGTTGATGGTTTTCAGGGAAACATCACTGCGGTCTCTGAAAAAGGAATATAGAAATTTCAAATGTTTATCGATATTTTTACAAAATTTATTTTAATGATATATTTGATAGAAAAATCGTGAGGGAGTCAAACTTTTTGCTTTAGAAAACACCAATCTGTTTACCAAAATCCATTTGGAACTAAATTGATTTCAGACTAAATTAATGTAATCAGCATTGTAATCAGGAATGTGCGCCAGTTCTGTGTATAGGTTTCAAGTTCGGTGAACAATTCAGGAAGAATATTCTTCCGCGTGGCCTCAAGCTAATAACATGACACGGATTTAACGAGGGTTTGCTCTAACTTGGACGAAACTGGTGTGATGAATCCAGTGTTTCCTCGGGCAATTAGCCAGCAAGTGCTTCTTGACAAAATATCCTGGGGATATGTTTATTAATAAGCACGTAAGTGGTCTCTCTGAAAAGGGGAAAAATAATCATTATCAGAGATGAATGAAGTTATTATGAATAAGAGACAGAAGCCACTTTTCTCCATCCTATTCTGTGATACAACTTGGTTTTCTCTTTCCCTGTTGCAAATGTGTTATGCGAGCTAACAGAGAAAAATAGTGATTTAAAATGAGTGTGTAGACTTAAAATCAACAAAGACCAACAGCTCTAATCATCATCCGTGACAGCCAATGGTGTGTGTAGGGCAGCATTTTTGCTGTTTCCGTAACAAACTGTTTTTTATGGGACAGGGTGGTTAGCCTTGCACCCAACCCCGAAACCTGGATGCAGCTTAGACGTGGAACTCGGCTAAAAATAAGGGACACCCAGTGAGGATCGAACTCACTGCTCAATTGTAATGATTCAGCGAGGTAATCTTGCTGATCATTACACCGCCGCAAGGTGGCAAACAGTTCTTATATATATATATATATATATATATATATATATATATATATATATATATGCGTGTGTGTGTGTGTGCGTGTGTTCGTGTGTGTGTGTGTGTGTGCGTGTGTTCGTGTGCGTGTGTGTGTGCGTGTGTGTGTGTGTGCGCTCACGCGCGTTGTCGTGCAGTGGAGCCGTGTTCAAATTCCAGCTGGGAAAGGTATAACTTCATCCTTCTCTTCTCCCTCCAGCTATGTAACGGCAGATTGTGTTCTATAGCTTTAGATGCAAATCAGTCTACCGCCTGCTGCTAGAAAATATTCTGCCTAGTTAGCCATGTTTTTTTCGAGACATGCTCTTACAAACCATTATCATGTATGACACTAACTGTCATATATATATATATATATATATATATATATATATATATATATATATATAATAAGTACCCAGAGAGCCAACGAACCTACCAAGGTTTCACCAAATTGGATCTTCATAGTTTGCTTGTTTGCTCTACTTGTGTATTGAGCGCTTTACGTGCTAGGTTACTCGTTTCGGTTTTTTTTCTTTCGACTAGCACTTTGACTAATGTTCGAGTACTTAGTTCGTTTCTTTATTGTTTCCATTTTTTCCTCTCCGCTTTTATACTCGGTGGGTTTTTCGAGACGTATTCAACGACAAATTTACAGTTATATATATATATATTTTAATCATATCACCCCAAGCAAGGTGATAACGACACTGATGCGCAGGGGGCTACGTAAGAGTAAAATGAATGAAAATGAGAAAGCCGGAAACCACATCCTAAACAGGGAACAAGAGATGAGCCTCTTCACCTGTTCAATAGACGTGGGTGGAGTGTGAACCTGGCGATAGTTTAGTATATTCTGGTTTTGCATATATATATATATTAGGTTTTACTTTTACCTCCCGAAGAAACGTTGGGCACCCAACGTTGAAACAAACATATGATTGTCGAGGACATATATTAAAAAATAATGTACATGTTCTAAAACATAATTTTTAAATATATATATATATATATATATATATATATATATAAAGATGAATTGTGATATTTAGGGGACAATTTGTAGTTGTTTTTTCAGTGTCTTTACTGATAAATTGTAATTTGGCAAGAAGGTTTTTTATTGTAAAGTGCTCGATATTGGGAGAGGAGCTAAAGCGTTATAAAGCACAATTGAGCAGAGCTTCAATGAAGCATGTTCATGTTCTCACCTGCAGCCAAACTCGTCCTGACAAAAGAGAACATCATAATGGTGTCCTCACAAAATTTTTAAGCTGGCATGAACCTGCTCAGTTAATATCACAAACTCCATATACTTATATATATATATATATATATATATATATATATATATATATATAATTGTGTATTTGAGAAGCCGCCCTTCTTTTATAAAAGCTTCATTAAAGACGACTGACAATGTGCAGTGGATATCTGCTCGGAAGGAGAAATCGGGGAGCCGATTTCGAATTCCAGTTGAATTCATTGCATTCACTTACGTGCAAATACCCTTGGGAAAGGTATTAATCCGTCTCTTCCTTCCAGTTATGGGTTAAATAACGGGACAGATTGGGTTCTATAGCTTTGGCTGGCAACCAATCAGCCGTAGAAAGCAATGGCAACCTACTGCGGGATAATCTTCTGCCCAGTCAGTCATGTCTCTTTCGAGACATGATCGCACAAGTGTGTATCACGTATGGCACTTAACTGACTGACTGACAATATACTGTGGAAAGATGTCTAAATGTTTTATATAACTGAGGAAGAAAGACGAGTAACAAGTAATTCATTATATATATATATATATATGTCTGTGTGTGTATGTGTGTGTGTGTGTGTAAACTTATCGCTATACTCGTTTCGAAAAACCCTCCGAGTACATACGCGGAAGAAAAAAATGGTAATAAAAAAGAACGAGCTAAGCACTTGAACATCAGTCAAAGTACGGAGCCCCAAAACAAAAAAATCCGGAGACGAGCAACCTAAAACAAAAAAGCGCTCAATTCTCAAGTAGAGAAAAAAAGTAAACAGCTAACATAAATAGCCAACGAACTTATCAAGATTTCACCTAACGGCTCTTCAGGAAAGTTGGCTAAATTTCCCTGAAGATTATTGGCTGAAACCTTGGTAGGTTCGTTGGCTCTTTAGGTTAGCTAATTATATATATATTCTAAATTGATTTATAACATGAACATTGTCTGTGTTTGTGTGTGTCTGTGTCTGTGTGTGTGTGTCCGTTACCTATAGACTCCGAAACGGCTGAACGGATTTTCTTGAAAACTTACACAGTTGTACTATAAGCGTCTGTGAATGCTCTTAGCTAGGTTTTGTGTCGAGCTACCCCCGATAAATATCGAAAATCGATATTCGAAAAAATCGGGTGATAGAAGGAGTGGTCCGATTTTAATCAAATTTGATACACTCATAGACAAAGACATTAGAAACGATATTCAGAAGCTTCAAGGTTGCAGTTCTTAGAATAGTGCAGAAAATCGGTAAGATATATATATATATAAAAGGCGAGTTATTTGTGTGTGTGTGTGTGTGTGTGTGTGTGTGTGTGTGTGTGTGTGTGTGTGTGTGTTTATCTGCCTGTATGTCAGTATTTTCTTCAGCCCTTTTATTTTAGTTTTTGCTTCGGGTTTGGCTCTAAGTAGGTATAATTGTAGTTCTTTTTCTCAGACATGATACCATTTACTCAGAGGACTTATTTAGCCTTCAAAATTCAGTTTACAACGAAAAAAACTTATTTGATATCGATACCAGGAAATCAAAATTTGACTTACATCCATTCATTTCTTTTTTTAAGTCTAAAGTTTCACTTTAACTGGAAAAAAACTATTGCTTCTTAGTCTTTTGTGCCAACGTCGAATAAGTCTGGGCTCCAGGACCATAGATTAGTTTTAAAGCTTTCATTACACCCGAGCAACGCAGGGCTATACTGCTAGTATATATATATATATATATATATATTCTAAACATATACTTTTAAATATAACAGGCAATGAATGTCTATTATGATTAATCATGAGCCCTTCTATATTTGTTTTTTTTGGCTTTAATTTCAAGCAAAATTAAAGACAAAAATTTTTCAACATTTGAATTTTTTTTATTATACTGGTTCTAAGCTTTCGGCTCACATGAGCCATCTTCAAAAGTTTACAGCTACGTAAAAACATGTACCATCAAAGCTGACTTTATCTTGTGTTGACATAAAACTTTGCTAAGCAACGATAACAATTGCCAAATAGCAGGCGCAGTTTGTAAATTTGTTATGTGGTTCTATGACGTCACACCACGTGAGAAAGCTGTGTCTAAACGCAATGTAATGTGTTGTGACGAGATTTAAACGTGATTTTGTTAAGTGTGGGTTGTTTTGATTTAATGTAGATGGCCTTCAAGATCTGAAGGCTTTTTTTTACTGTGTGTATGAGTGAATAATATTGTAATATATTAGAGTTATATATATATATATATATATATATATATATATATATATATATATATATATCGAGTTATGACGACACTCTCGGGTCGCTGGTCGTGATGGCCTCATCACAGCAGCTGGTCCTCAAGACCCTATTACAACGGTGAATTTTCCTGCTCACAGAGTATATTTTGATCTTAGGAAAGACACGTTGAAAACCAGACCGGACACACGTGTACACTTGTGTTGATAAAATAAATGCAGCACAAAAAAAATAAATAAATAAATGAATAAGAACGAAGACGCCTGGATGAGTTGAGGAAAAGGTCTTTATATATATAAAAAAAATTAATAACAAAAGCAGAACATATAATTTTCGAATTTAATTTTCACAACGGAGCGAAAGATTCGTTTAAATCATCAGAGCTTTCATTTTTCCCAATTACTTTTAAAACAAAAAGTCCTTTCACGGCTCTTTATCTAAGCCTTACGGAAATAGCCGAAGTGGAGCGGAAATTTGTTGATGATAGTAGATTCGTTTGTCTCTTTCTCTCGGCAATAAAAAAATTTCTTTTCAGTTAGTTTAACTCTTTCTCAGCTCATTCTGTTTCTTTACATATTTAGCTAAGACTCTATCTAAAGCACATTATTCGACTTTAACTCTTTTAAGTTAATCGGCGTCAGGCTTTTTTACGTGTATTTATTTCTTCAACCATGAGTTCTATGGGAGGCGACCGTCTTTGTCTCTGCGTCTGCCATGGCTCCCGGTTGGGAACTCTTTTCCCTCAGTCGATACATCTCGACTGCAACTTAAACTGCCAAAAACAACTCATTTTGCGACTTGGGGTCCCGACTTTTATACTTCTCCCAAATTCTCTTAGGGAATGCGGAGAGACCCGGGGTATTTTATGCAAATCAATCTTTGACCAATGAGATTACCTCCACCTACACATCTCGAGGTAGGGATTCGGTTCACCCAATGAACAGCAATCTCTCCTCTGACGTAATCTCTCTTCGTCCTCTCCTTCTTAATTCAACTGATTACATCAGCAAATCCAGGCTTTAGCTTGGAAATTTTAACTCCAGTGAGATTTATAATTTATTTTTATTCTCATAGTCAAAGCTTGACCTTCTTAACCTCATCAAAAGTTTTTGACAATTTGTTTTGGCTATCGCCATTTCTCACTTCCACTGGCCGAATATCCGCTTCCGAATAACAATGCAAAAAAATATATATATATATTTTTTTTTTCCTTACTCCAGAATTTTTATTCACACAATCAACTCTTACGTTTGACCTCCAACAGGCCCCTTCAGTCAGTTAAGTGTCATACGTGATACACGCTTGGGCGATCATGTCTCGAAAGAGACATGACTGACTGGGCGGTTTGATTATTTACGATAAATTTTTGTTACAAAAATGTGTGTCATTCGGTAGGATTAATTTGACTTTGTTTAGACTGTTGGTCATTCGTGGCCGAGAGATCAATTCGTGGCTTTCCCTATATGGATAGGGATCGCAGGCTCGAGTCCTGCCAAATGACACACATTTTCAAAACAAAGAATTATGGTAAATAATCGGTTGAAATAAATATCTAATACTGTTTGATTATAAACAGAAAATCTACTTAAATACGAGTATCGATCAAAAATAATGTTCAAACAAATCATTTCATATATATATATATATATATATATATATATATATATATATATCCGAGTGAATAAGGAACGAAGAAAAAAAAGTTTTTACAACGTCTAAAACATTAATTTAAAACAGTGCTCGATAGATAATATAGAGAGCTGTGAATATTTATTATAAATTATATTTTAGAGCATGTACAATTTTTTTTTATATATCCACTACTAATCGTTCATTTGTTTCGACATTGAGACAACAATGTCTCATCAGGTGGTGTGGACAGGAATGGAAAGCCTCTTTTCATTGGAAAGAGGCTTTCCATTCCTGTCCACACCACCTGATGAGACATTGTAGTTTCAATGTCGAAACAAATGTACGATTTGAAGTGGATATATAAAAAATGTGTACATGTTCTAAAATATACTTTATAATATATATATATATATATATATATATATATATATATATATATATATATATATATGTAATGTTGTTATTACAATGGTTTATAAATGCATTATACAACTATACAAAAATTTTCATGTTTCATGTGGATGACAGAATGTGGATTGCACGGTGTAACAGGAGAAGGCGTGCTCAGAGCCACCAGGGATAGGGAAACGTGGATCGCCTACGTTCTGAATGGACAGGACACAGAGAAAAAGTTCATATTACATCATAATGTATCTAATAAGGATGTGCGTTGAGGTGTAATGGATATATTATGGATATATTATGGATATATTATGATAATGGATATATATATATATATATATATATATATATATATATATATATATATATATATATATATATATATATATGATAATGGATATATTATGATAAATTGATCTGTTGTTTAACCACGAGAATCGTTTGATTCTCATTTGAAGCAATCAGTGAGTAAAACAGAAACTAGAATCGAAAACTGCAGTTTCATTTGTTACATGCAGTGTTAAACGAGGTACACTTTACAACTTAAAGTGATCTCTAATTAAAATTTACTTTAAAATTGTTCGTCGTTACAGAGTTTTCTGATTTGTCAGAGTACAGATTTCTTAATTAAAATACGCTGCATTTTTTCTATAGAAGATTTCTTGAAACAAAACCAAATAGATGTTTTTTTTTTATCATACCCGTTTAAAGAGTGCCTGAATATCAGTATAGACATCAGGAAATTTTTTAGCTGGAATTAAATCACGTCTAAATATAAGAAACATTCAACTTTGTATATCAAGAACTTAATTATCAATAGGCCAAAAGAAAATTTTACAAAGCAGCCAGGAAACCTTTGCTTTGGCAAGCCAATAAGAAGAATAGACTAGCATGGGGAAGGGTGGACAAAAACTGGATATCAGAACAGTTCATTTGATGCACATGTTATTGTGCAGTATTAACAAAAGAACCATTCTATTTTCATTCAGAATTATCCACTTGGCAGTAAATACTAAAAATAGTATAAAATACATAATTTCTTTTAAAAACCTCGGGTGGCCTAATAATTATAGGCCGGTAGTATATATATATATATATATATATATATATATATATATATATATATAAACGTGATTATATTTATACTCTTCTCGAAAACCTTCCTCGAAAACTGTCGAACATATGAAAAAATGGTTGTAAAAAAAGAAAGCGCTTAGGACATAAAAGTCAGTCAAAAGTGTTCGGACCGAAATTAGCACCAAGCCCAAAGAAAAAACCCGACACGAGTAACCATCTAACAGAAAGCGCCCAATACAAAGGTTGAGCAAACTAAATAAATAACACTTAATAAGGCAGACGAACCTACCTAGGTTTCAGTTTTCCCTGACGATGCGTTTACGTGAAACTTCGGCAACTCCGGACTAGGAGAGCGCAACGAAAGAGGAGAAAAATGGATCCAATGGTGCTCAGCCAATGATCAGGTCATTACTAACACCTGGTTCCAAGAACACTCACGACGTTTATGGACATGGAGAAGCCCAGGAGGAGACACGAAGAACCAAATAGATTATATAACTATAAACAAGAGATTCAGGAACGCAGTAGTCCAATGCAAAACATACCCAGGTGCTGACTGGGGAAGTGACCACGTCCCAGTCATCTGCAAACTAAAAGTGAAACTCCGAAGACTGAAGAAGCCCAGCATATCACCAAGACTGCAATACGACACACTAGAGGACGATCTCACCCTGCAGAAAGAATATAATAACAGCGTGAGAAAGAAATATGAAGAACAAATTGGAAAAGGATACTCAAAATGGGATTCACTAAAAGAAGCAATGGTGACCTCAGCGAACAGCATAGACCCAAAGGAAATCAGACGCAGAAGAAAAAATGAGTGGATGACCGAAGAGATCCTCCACATGATACAAAGGAGACAAAAAATAACGCCAAGACACGGAGCAGAGTACAAAAAATTTCACAGGGAGATAAGGAACAAATGCAGACAAGCCAAAGAGGAATGGCTCAACAACAAATGTGCAGAAGTAGAGAGACTGAGCAGGAACAGCAAAGCAGAGATGCATAAAGAGATAAGAGAACTGACAGGACAAAAAACCTGTTCCTCAACAGGATGCATAAAATCCAAGGAAGGGACAATCATATTAGAGAAAGAGAAAATACTCCAGCGATGGGAAGAATACATAAAGGATCTCTTTTGCGACAAGAGAGAACAACCGAGAATACACAAGGAGATGGATGGACCGGAAATACTAAAATCCGAAGTGGAAGCTGCAATGGCCAAAATGAACAGAAACAAAGCACCTAGCCCAGATGGCATAGTGATAGAGCTGCTGACAGCCTTAGAAGAATATGGCATAGAAAAGATTACCGACATAATAAACGAAATTTATAGCAGCGGAATAATACCAGACGACCGATGCAAGTCGATATTTATAGCGCTGCCGAAGAAACCTGGTGCAAACGAGTGCGAACTACACAGAACTATCAGCTTAATGAGTCACATTACAAAACTGATTGTCAGAATCCTGATGAATAGAGCGACAAGCAGAATCAGGCCAGAGATAGGGCAGGAACAGTGCGGGTTCGTCAAGGACACTGGAACAAGGAACGCCATATTCATGATTAGGATGCTCTCTGAAAGGGCATTACAAATGAAGAAAGACTTGTACCTATGCTTCATTGATTACGCGAAAGCATTCGACAACATACGACACAAAGAATTGATGGAAATGCTAGGCAACCTCGATATTTTCGGCAAAGACATAAGAATAATCAAGAATCTCTACTGGCAGCAAACGGCCTGCATACAGACAGTAGATACACAAAGATAGAAAAAGGCGTAAGACAAGGATGTGTCTTTTCACCGGATTTGTTCAACCTATACAGCGAGAATATTTTGAGGACCCTAGATGACACACCAGGATTTGTTATTGGAGGCCACAACCTGAACAACATAAGATACGTGGACGATACAGTACTGATTGCGGACACAGAAGGGAAACTGCAAGATCTCATACAGAAAGTAGCAGTGGAGAGTGACAAGAAGGGACTACAAATAAACTTTAAGAAAACTGAGTGCATGGTCATCAGCAAAAGATACAACCCAAAATGCCAAATACAGGTGGGGGATAACAGAATCAAACAAGTCCAAGAATTTAAGTACCTAGGAAGTGTTCTAACAGGAGATGGAAAGTGCGACACGGAGATCCGAAGGCGATTTGGCATGGCAAAGGACGCGTTCCAGAAGATGAGCAAAATACTAACACACAGGAAGATCTCAATAGAAACTAAGAAAAGAGTGCTAGACTGCTACGTGATGTCTGTTCTTCAATACGGCTGTGAATGCTGGACAATATCACCGAAAATGAGGACAAAACTGGAAGCGGCCGAAATGTGGTTCTACAAAAGGATGTTACGGATATCGTGGACTGAGCATACAAGCAACGACGAGGTGTTAGAAAGAATGGCAACAAAAAGGAAATTGATGCTGAGCATCAGGAAGAGACAACTGAAGTTCCTGGGACATGCAATGAGGAAGGAGATCCTGGAGAACCTGATACTGACTGGACAGATAGAAGGAAGGAGAGACAGAGGAAGGCAGCGGATAACATATTTGCAGGGTCTGATCAGGTGGATGACGGAACGGGCGGTGCCAGGAGCAACAGGAGCAAACATACTAAGAGCCACAAGGGATAGGGAGAAGTGGAGATCCATGATCGCCTACGTCCTGAAGGGACAGGGCACATAGAAGAAGAAGGTAGGTGCTATTTATTTATATATATCAAATCTTTGCAAAGTAATAATAGCAAAAGAACCATTCTATTTTCATTTAGAATTATTCACTTGTCAATAAATACTAAAATCAGTATGAAATATATATATATATATATTTTTAAACTGGAGTGGCCTAATAATTAAGACGGGTAGTGTACGTTCAATATCAAATAAACTAACGAGAGTTGTTATATCATTAAGTTAACAAACCTAATCTATTAAATCAATAACAGCAAGTAGGTCAAATTCTTTAGCGGGTAAAATACGAAAATATTCGTAATCAAAGTACGAAAGTTGCTTTCGGATCTGTTAGCCTATTAATCTTTGTGATGTTTGTCCAGACAAAATGAAGAATAACGTTTTCCTGGCGACCCGGCAAAGAAAGTTTTCAGACCTACAAATCGAAGGTAGATGAACATTTTGCGTGCGAACGGCAATAATTGTTTGCTGCTCGCGAAAAAAATTCATTGCCCAGTTTGACATGTTTCTCCTTAAGGAACGTTTACTTCTAGCGTTTGAAGAATATGTAAGGTGGGTTTCTTGTCAGGCAACCTGGTTTCTTCGGCCAACTTTTCGTCGCATTTACAGTCGCATGCAAATATTATTATTATTATTATTATTATTATTATTATTATTATTATTATGTTTTTTTTTTGTTTTTTTTTATTATTATTATGTCTTTTTCATCATATTTCGATTTCTGCTTTGATCTCACTACCAGCCAAATCTGCGGGGAGACCTAAGGCAAGTCGTGGCGTGTTGTTATGGCCCCATTTCATGTTTTTCTATCTTCCCTAGCGTTACATAGATAAAGTTTTCCTTACTGTGTGGAAATAAATAGGACCATTTTTTGTATATCTCTTAAGCTGGGGTTTCCAGGGATTTTTCAATGTGTTGTTGTGTTCCATTTTTATCATTCCAAGTGCACCTACTATCACTGGCACAACTCTTGTTTTCAATTTCCACATTTTTTCGATTTCAATTTCCAGGTTCTTTATATTTTGACAGTTTTTCAAATTCCTTGGTTGCTATGTTACAATCCGCTGGACAAGCCATATCAATTAATAGGAAGTTTTCTCTTTCTGGTTTTTAACAATAATGTCTGGCCTGTTTGCTTCAATTTTTCTCTCTGTGTAGATGGTGTAATCCCATAGAATGGTTACATCTTCTATTTAATATTATTATTATAATGTCATTTTTCATCATATTTCGATTTTTGCTTTGGTCTCACTACCAACCAAGTCTGCGGGGAGACCTAAGGCAGGTCGTGGCGTGTTGTTATGGCTCCATTTCATGTTTTTCTATCTTCCCTATCATCACTAGCATTACATAGATAAAGTTTTCCTTAGTGTGTGGGCTGTATTAGTAAGACAATTTTTTGTATGTCTCTAAAGCTGGGGTTTCCAGGGATTCTTTCAATGTGTTGTTTTGTTCCATTTTTTATCATTCCAAATGCACCTACTATCACTGGCACAACTCTTGTTTCAATTTCCACATTTTATCGATTTCAATTTCCAGGTCTTTATATTTTGACAGTTTTTCAAATTCCTTGGTTGCTATGTTACAATCCGCTGGACAAGCCATATCAATTAATAGACAAGTTTTCTCTTTCTGGTTTTTAACAATAATGTCTGGCCTGTTTGCTTCAATTTTTCTGTCTGTGTAGATGGTGTAATCCTATAGAATGGTTACATCTTCTATTTCTGTAACCGGTGCTGGGTGATGTTCATACCAGTGTTTGTTTGCAGATTTTCGATAATGTTTGCACATTGTCCAATGTAAATATTGCCCAACTCTATCGTGGCGATTTTTATATTCATTTGGAGTAAGCTCAGAACAGCCTGAGATTAGGTGGTCTATTGTTTCTTGGTGTTTATCACAAAACCTGCATTTTGGATCCATATTATTATGCATAATATTTGCCTGAAAGTTTCTAGTGAAAAGACTTTGGTCTTGTGCTGCAAGAATAAAGCCTTCAGTTTCAGACTTTAATCCAGATGCACGTAACCATCGATGAGTATTAACTTTGTCAACATTGGATTTATTGGCACGTTCTGGATATTGGCCATGCAGAGGTTTGTCTTGCCAGCGTTGTTTCATCTGTTCAAGAGCTTTATCTTTGGCTTTCATTTTCATATTTTTTGCCGCAATAGTTGGTTCTTCGCTTCTGTTTTGCTTTTCTACAGGATCTACTAACTGTAAATCTTGTTTGTATTTACTGCCTTCTTTTATTATTGAAAAAATTTTTCTTTCTTTCTTCATGTTGCCTTACTAATTGTATAAATCAATCCTTTGTTGTTTCTATGTATGTTAGTAAGCCAATAGTTGTTGTCTTGTATGACAATTCCAGCTGAATAAGACCTCTTCCACTTTCTTTACGGGGTATGTATAGCCTTTGGATGATGCATCTTATGCTTAGAAAGAAGCTTTCTCGTTTTAGAATCCATTCGCCTGATGTCGTTTAGAGTCCAGTTTAAGATGTTGAAGCTATATTGGACAACTGGGATTGCAAGGCTATTAATGGCTATAACTCTGTTCTGAGAATTCAATTCAGTTTTTAATATCATTCGTAGCCTTCTATAGTACTCTTTACGCACTATTTCTTTCATTTTTTTATGGTGAATGTTTTCACTCTCATTTACACCTAGGTATTTATAAGCTTCTTCTGGTTTCAATTCTTTTATTGTTACAGCAGGGTCTAAGCTAATTGAGGATGTTTCTTGTATTGATCCACGTAAAACTGTAGCTTTAGCACATTTATTCAAATTGAATTTCATTCCAATGTCTTCGCTGAAGCATTTTACAGTTTGCAGAAGACCTTGCAGCTCATTATCATTCTTAGCATATAAGTTTAAGTCATCCATGTAAAATAGATGGCTTATTTTCTTTTGGCCTATTTTATAACCACATTCTGTCTTATTAAGTTGATTGGTTAGTGCTATTAATGATATGCAGAATAGTAATGGAGACAAAGAATCACCTTGAAATATACCTCTTTTGATGTTTATTTCATCAGACTTATAGGTTCCATTTATATGATTGAGGTAAAGGGTTGTTTTCCATATAGACATGCACTGTTTGATGAAATTGATGATGACGGGTGATATCTTGTATATATGTAAAGTCTTTAAAATCCAGGAATGTGGCACACTATCGAATGCCTTACGATAATCTATCCAGACAGTACTAAGATTTTTCTTTGTACTGTAGCAGTTTTCCAGGATCATTTTGTTAATAAGCAATTGGTCTTTACATCCATAACAGCCACGTTTGCACCCTTTTTGTTCAAGCGGTGTCATGTCATTTCTTTCTAAGAATAAATATGTCTGTTTTGTTAAAATAGATGTTAATCATTTATATGTTTTCGGAAGACATGTAATTGGTCTGTAGTTTTTCGGGTTGTTTGTGTCACCATTCTTGGGTAGAAGAAATGTAATTTCTTTGGTCATCCATGCAGGAATTTTAGTGGGATCGTCAACCATTTCTTGATGTTCTTTGGTTAGCTTTTTATGTGCCGTATTTAAATAATATAGCCAAAAGTTAGGAATTTTATCTATACCTGGGACTTTCCAATTGTGTGCTTATTATTATTATTATTATCTCATTTTTCATCATATTTCGATTTCTGCTTTGGTCTCACTACCAACCAAGTCTGCGGGGAGACCTAAGGCAGGTAGTGGCGTGTTGTTGTGACTCCATTTCATGTTTTTCTATCTTCCCTATCATCCCCAGCATTATATAGATAACGTTTTCCTTAGTGTGTGGGCCGTACTTAATAAGACAATTTTTTGTATATCTCTTAAGCTGGGGTCTCCAGGGATTCTTTCAATGTGTTGTTTTGTTCCATTTTTTATCATTCCAAGTGCACCTACTATCACTGGCACAACTCTTGTTTTCAATTTCCACATTTTTTCTATTTCAATTTCCAGTTCTTTATATTTTGACAGTTTTTCAAATTCCTTGATTGCTATGTTACAATCCGCTGGACAAGCCATATCAATTAATAGACAAGTTTTCTCCTTCTGGTTTTTAACAATAATGTCTGGCCTGTTTGCTTCAATTTTTCTGTCTGTGTAGATGGTGTAATCCCATAGAATGGTTACATCTTCTATTTCTGTAACCGGTGCTGGATGATGTTCATACCAGTGTTTGTTTACAGCTTTTCCATAATGTTTGCACATTGCCCAATGTAAATATTGCCCAACTCTATCGTGGCGATTTTTATATTCGTTTGAGGCAAGCACAGAACAGCCTAAGATTAGGTGGTCTATTGTTTCTTGGTGTTTATCACAAAACCTGCATTTTGGATCCATATTATTATGCATAATATTTGCCTGAAAGTTTCTCGTGAAAAGACTTTGGTCTTGTGCTGCAAGTATAAATCCTTCAGTTTCAGACTTTAATCCAGATGCACGTAACCATCGATGAGTATTAACTTTATCTTCGCCATAGCTATTAGTTTTTTATAATCGGTGATTTTAGATTATTATTGTTCTCCCTGAACTCGTACAACATCTGATTAATTGCACCTTTCACAAATTGAGTGCTGTACGAAGCAAAGCAGACTTCTTATTTAAGATTATCTTCAGTTTAGATTAACGCTTCTTTGCAATTTCTGTTATGCAGTTATTTTAGTAAGGTATGCATCAAATATTGAAAAGCCTGTAAAAATATTTTGTAGAGCCAAAATAACATTATTATTAGTATTATTATTATTATAATCATAATTTGATTTCTGCTATGGTCACACTACCTACCACGTCTGCGCAAAGACCTAAGGCATGTAGTGATGTGCTATTATAGTTAAATTTAATTTATTTTTCTATCTTCCCTAACCACACTTTCTCATCACTTTCCTCTATGTAACCCCCTGCGCAATAGTGGCAGTGAAATGCCTTGCTTGGGGTGAAATCATTAATAATAAAAAAAAGTTCTTCTTAGTGTGTGGCCTGTACTTATCAAGTCAATTTTTTGTGTATTTCTAAAGCTGGGATTTGCAGGAAATCTTTCAGTGTGTTATTTTATTTCTTTTTTTATCATTCCAAGCGTAATTATTGTCAGTATTACTATTCCCTGTGTCTCTTTTATAAATGTGATAGATACTGACTTGGCAGACCGCCTGCAGTCTCTCTCCCACCGGCGCGACGTGGCTTCCCTGTGTCTCTTCTATAAATACTTTCACGGCTTCTGCTCCGATGAACTTAGATCACTGGTGCCCCCTAAATACGAATTTGAACGTGATACTAGATTAGCAACTAGATCCCACCCTTTTGCAGTTAAACCGATAAAATGCAGCCGTAACTTCTACTCCAACAGTTTCTTTCCTCGCACTTCCCGACTGTGGAATTCTCTTCCACACGATTGCTTCCCCGACGGATACAATCTCCAGGAGTTTAAATGTAAGGTCAATACACACCTCCTAACACACTAACCTGCTTCCATTCTATCAAACACTCTTCCCATCTGCCCAACCCTCATCCTCGCTATCCTTACTCATCTGTCACCTTCCTCCTAACATTCCCTATGTCTAACCACTCCTTCTCTTTACCTTCTCCTATGTAACCCCATGCGCAATAGTGGCAGTGGAATTCTTGTTATCAATTTCCACATTTTTCTATTTCAATTTCCAGCTACTTTTACGTTAACAGTTTTTCAAATTACTTGGTTGCTATGTTACAGTCAGCTGAGGAAGCCATATCAATTGGTAGGCAAGTTTTTTTTTCGGTTTTTAACAATTATGTCAGGCATGTTTGTT
This sequence comes from Ascarosepion bandense, assembly GCA_037127315.1. Lineage (NCBI taxonomy): Eukaryota > Metazoa > Mollusca > Cephalopoda > Sepiida > Sepiidae > Ascarosepion > Ascarosepion bandense. The sequence continues at coordinate 913,815 of JBBBDQ010002013.1, read as the reverse complement.
TTAATTTCTTGTTGTGTAGATGATGTAATCTAATGTAATGTTGACATCCTTTGTTTCTGCAACGGGTATTTGATGATGTTCATACTAATGTTTGTTTACAGTTTTTTTAAAGTGTGTGCTCATTGTCCAGTGTATAAATTACTCTACTCTATCGTGATGATTTTTATATTCATTTGGCGCAAGTACAGAACGCCCTCAGATTAGATAATCTATTGTTTCCTTGTATTTGCTACCGAGCCTGAATTTGAATCCACATTATTATTATTATTATTATTATTATTATTATTATTATTATTCCTTTAGTTTCATTTTAGAGACCAACAAATTCCTTGTAACACCAAGGATTAACCGAACATAAGGATTATGGCATTATGCACTAATTTAAGGGCTTACGGCATATCACGTTGAATACACCGGTTATCGCTCGATCACCGAAGTTAAGCAAATTTGAGCCTGGTCAGCACTTAGATGGGTGACCGCTTGGGAATACCAGGCGCTGTAAGCGTTTAGTGATGGGTGTGCGTTGTGGTGCAGTGGATATCGGCTCGGAAAGAGAAATCGGTGAGCCGATTTCGAATTCCATTTGAATACCCTACATTCTCTTAAGGACTAGTACCTTTGGGAAAGGTATTAATCTGTCCCTTCCTTCCAGTTATGGGTTAAATAACAAGGGTAGGATTTGGGGACCCTGCCCTTAAAAAACAAATCCCAATGAATCTTGATACTCAAATAGAAAAAAGTATTACTAGACACAAAACTTATATAAGAACAACAATAAATTACCAGTAATAAATAAATCAAATTTAGTTGGTATTAAATGACCCGCCGTGGTGTTGATATGCCATCAAAACAAAACAACCATCTTAAAAATATGATTGTACAGAAGAATTGCAGAAAATTCCAAAATCTGCATACTCTGGAGGAAGCCAATAGATTTGTTTTTTTCTATTTGAAGATACTTTTATGTAATTTTGGCAAATATATCTGTTAAAATGAGATGTCAGTGTTATTTTCGTTTTTGCCTCAATTAGATGACAATTTATTCATCGTACCTTGTACACAGGAGACGACTCAGGGTGGTTCTGTTTCATCTAACTTGGACTCTTCGTAGTGATTCTGCTGTTTATACACAGGACTTACAGTCAAATATAAGGATGGAAAAACGAAATGCTGCATATGTTGCAATGTGCCAAGCTACGCAATTTCTGAAGAAAGGTTTTTTAGGATTTATCAGATACGAGGTGATATTTTATTTAAGCTTCATTTCTAGCTCGGTATGTTAGCCTATTATACATTCTAGAAAGCAGTGTGTCGTTCGTGACATAAGATTTATTCAAAGAGAATTCATCAATTATATATATATATGTGTGTGTGAGTGTGTGTGTGTGTTACAAATTACATTTTTGTCAGAAAGTATATGCTCACATTGGATTCCTCAAGTCAAAATAGGTCGTTATATATATATATATATACTAGCAGTAAAGCCCAGCGTTGCTTGGGGGTAATGAAAGCTTTAAAACTAATCCATGGACATGGAGCTCAGACTCTTTGGACCTTAGCACGAAAGACTAAAAATCAATAGTTGTTTCCAGTTAAAGCGAAACCGTAGACTGAAAGAAAAATGAATCAAGTCAAATTTTGATTTCCTGGTATCGATATCAAATAAGTCTTTTTCATCGTAAACTGAGTTTTAAAGGCTAAATAAGTCCTCTGAGTAAATGGCATCATGGCTGAAACTAAGAACTACAATTATACCTACTTAGAGCCAAACCCGAAGCAAAAACTAAAATAAAAGGGCTGAAGAAAATGCAGACACACAGGCAGATAAACAGACACACACACAAACATTTTGCCTTATATATATATATATATATATATTATCGATTTTCTGCACTATTGTAAGAACTGCAACCTTGAAACTTCTGAATATTCGTTTCTTATGTCTTTGTCTATGAGTTTATCAAATTTGATTAAAATCGGACCACTGCTTCTATCACCCGATTTTTCTATTATCGATTTTCGATATTTATCGGGAGTGCCTCGACACAAAACCTAGCTAAGAACACTCGCAGATGCTTATAGTACAACTGTGTAAATTCTCAAGAAAATCGGTTCAGCCGTTTCGGAGTCTATAGGTAACGGACACACACACACACACAGACAAATTTCTATTTATACATAAGTTATATATATATATATATATATATATATATATATATATATATATATATTTGTGTGTGTGATGGACTCTCCCGTAAATTTCGACTCATGAGACTCTCAAAATTAATTCCAGTTTCAGTGTTATAGCTTTCATGGGACTTGAGCCCTGCCAGTGACTTGACATCCAGGCGTCACCACAAGCTGTGCACGAAAATGTATTCAACGAAATGCCACTTGGTCTGGCAGCAAATTATTTCCTCTTTTCTCTTGATTCTCTGAGCTTATGTACTCTCTTCTGATTCAAAAACTTGTAAGGCAATGTGACATGTCAATCTCCATAGTTTCCTGTCAGAAGCAATTAGCCCAAAAGTTGACAGTGAAATGTTAGTTGCTGTCCGATTATAATTAAGCTTATCCTTGTACCTCAACAATGAGCGGCCAACACGCCCTTTACCATGCTGAAGCTGACCATACAAATGTATTTTAGACATTCTATCGTCACTCATTCTGACGACATGTCCGATCCAACGCAACTGACACTGTATTAGACAAATTTCAATACCACTGAAACTACACTTAGCAAACAGATCAGCATTGGACACCCTATCCTTCAGGATAAAACATACTGTGCGAAGGCAGCGTTTGTGAAACACATCCAACTGCACGACATGGGAGCGGTAAGGGGTCCAAGCCTCAGCACCGTACAAGAGAGTTGTCAGAACAACAGCCCTGTAAACTCTGATTTTTGTTTCCAACTTTATACCTGTCATTCCACAAGCGGTGCCGAAGTTTACCAAAAGCTGACGTTGCCTTCGCTGTACGATTTACAATTTCATCGTCAAGAGATCCGTTTGAGTTCACAATGCTGCCTAAATATGTGAAACACTTAACATATTTCAAACTCTTCCCACCTACTGTTATGCAATCATCAGGTAAAGAATGAACTGGAGGATTTTGTTTCACACTTTACTTGCTTTTGAAGAGGAAACGGCTGATGAACTACATCAGTTTTCATAATACTTATGATGAGTCCCAATGCTTTACTGGCTTCAGAAAACCTATTTACATGTTCCTAGCTTAAGTATACCATGTAGCGACCAATGCAGATTCATCAGCAAATAGCATATCATATATCATTTGGGTTCTTAGCAATGTTTTGGCCTTAAAGTATTGATTGCTAAATAATCCACCACTAATACGGAATTGGAAGTTCACACCACCATCGAAATCACTGTAAGCATGCTGAAGCATCACCAAAAAATACAGTGCAAAAAGAACTGGAACAATCACACATCCTTGTTTTGTACCGTTTGAGACATCTAGCAAATCCGAAGCAGATGCATCAGAGATCACAGCACCTTTCATGCCGTCATGGAAATATAAAATAACTTTAAGCATTGCATTTGGTATTCTAAGCTTTTTCAATACCTTCCAAAGTGCCTCTCTGTTCACTGTGTCGAAAGCTTTAGTAAGGTCGACAAATACCATGTACAATTCACTATTTTTCTTCCGTGCTCAGCAACTTGTCTGAGTGAAAAAAATATATCTATAGTGCCCCGGCCAAATCTAAACCCACACTGTGACTCAGGGTAGATGTCATCAACCAGATCTTTTATGATTCTATTGAGAATAAGACGGGCCAAGATTTTCCCTGCAATACAAAGAAGAGAGATTCCACGAGAATTGTTGCAACAATGCCGATTACCTTTGTTCTTATAAAGATGTTTTATGTCCGCATCCTTAAACTCTTGTAGAACCTGACCATGAAACCAAATTATCTTAAATAGCTGATGCAGTTTTTGACTAGTTTTGGGCCTCCATAATTATATATTTCCGGTGGTAAACCATCTTTCCAAGGGGGCGTTGCCTGATGATAATTGTTTGATACTATCGTCGAATTCTTTCATAGAAGGTTCAATACCAAGCAGTGGTAGTTCTGGGCGTTCAGGGATTGATGCAAGTGCTGCCTCATCAACGATTATTAAGATCATTGGGATAAATCATTCTAATTCCTTGTGCAAGGCGTCTTCTGGTAGTCATAAGTTATCTTCCTTTAACCCGAATCTCTAAGTTAATTGTTCACCACTGCTGTAGCCTGGTATTGAACTCACAACTCTTTGGGGCGTTAGGGAAATTGTAGTCATTTCAAATTTTTAATTTAGCGCGTGCGCGTTGAATCTTTTTATTGTTTTGTCGATTTTACGATATAGTAGAGTCAGTTGGACACCGTATTTGAAAAAGAGCACTATCATGTAATTCACTCTGTTAGAAATTTCGAAGCGACATGCTGTACCGATTGCTATATAAAATAAGTTTATCTAAACTTATTTATAAATGGAACTTTGTCTGTGTGCGTGTGTGTCTCTGTGTGTGTGTCTGTGTGTATGTGTGTGTGTCCGTTACCTGTAGACTCTGAAGCGATTGTCTTGAAGATTTATACAGTTGTACTATAAGCGTCTACGAGTGTTCTTAGCTTGGTTTTGTGTCGAGGCACGCCCGATAAATATCGAAAATCGATAATCGAAAAAATCGGGTTATAGAAGGAGTGATCCGATTTTAATCAAATTTGATACACTCATAGACAAAGACATAAGAAACGATATTCAGAAGTTTCAAGCTTGCAGTTCTTACAACAGTGCAGAATATCGATATCGATACCAGGAAATCAAAATTTGACTTACATCCATTGATTTTTCTTTCAGTCTACGGTTTCGCTTTAACTGGAAACACCTATTGCTTTTTAGTCTTTCATGCCAACGTCCAAAGAGTCTGAGCTCCAGAACCATGGATTAGTTTTAAAGCTTTCAATACACCCGAGCAACGCCGGGCTATACTGCTAGTTTATACATGTTTGTACATGGATGCAATACATACACACATACAGTTCCGTTTTGAACTAGAAGCAAAGAAAAATCTTGAAGAACATAAACTCAGCATAAACGAAGTTGCGTTATTCTGAAAACAACCATGTTTGCCCAATGCACCGATCTTTGAAGGCCTTAAATCGAGGGAGACAAAAGCTGTTACTTCGCAAATTGGTATCTGTTATGAAATCTCTTAGGTAAACTCCTCTCAGCAAAGAAAATATTTTAAGGTGTTAAAATGGGGCCTAGAAATACATAGGTATTAAATTTCTAAAGAAATTTTCATTGACCAATCTCGGGTGAGACAGAACAGAACATATGAATAAAAGAAACGAGATTATCCAATGAAGACGTTGCTGTGAGTAAAAGAAAACAGGAACACTTTGGCAGTGTGATGATGCTAGAATTATTTACCAAACCATTTCTTGACCTTTCAAAATGTAAAAAGTAGTTAAAATGAATATTTTTTTTAATCATATCGACCCAAGCAAGGCATTTTACTGCCATTATTTTGCAGTGGGTTACAGAGGAGGAAAGTTATGAGAAAGAGTGACAAATTATAAGGGGTGTCAGGAAGTGGGTAAGAGAAGAATGACTGTGGCCATAAAGTGAGGAATCAGTTTACATATTAATTGTAATGTAGAATTGATCCCTCACTTTATATCCACATTATAATAGTATAGAATTTTTTTTCAATAATTATATTGCCCCAAGCAAGGCATTTTACTACCACTGTTTTGCAGGGGGTTACATAGGAGAAAAGTTATGAGAAAGAGTGATAGATTATAGGGGATGTAAGGAAGTGGGTAAGAGAAGGATATGAATACTGATGAGAGTGGAGTGGACGGAGAAAGGAGCATGAGAGAGCGAGAGAGAGAATGCAATTTAGTGAGATAGAAGATGACTATTGACTTTACATTTAAATTCTTGGTGATTGTAGCTGTCGGGAAAGCAAGTAAATGGAAAAGAAATTCCACAGGTGGAAAGTGCGAGAAAAGAAGCTACTAGAGTAGAATTTGCGTATACAATTTATTGGTTTCACAGTAAAAGGGTGAGACCTAGTTGCTAATCTTGTGACTCGTGTAATTTTATATATAGGGGGCACCAGAGAGCTAGATTTATCGGAGCAGAAGCGTGAAAGTATTTGCAGAAGAGACACACGAAACCCACCTTGCGCCGGTGAGAAAGTGACTGTATCAGAGCTGCCGAGTTGGGATCTATAACATTACAGATTCTGCGTTGGATTTTGTCAAGGACACCTAGGTGGATAGCAGGAGCACCCGACCAGATATGGCAGCAGTATTCAATGCACGGGCGGATGGTAGGTTTATATATATGCAGGATTGTTTCAAGCGGAAAAAACTTCCTGGATCTACACAGAGAAACGACTTTCTTAGCAGCGGATTTAGCTATGGATTCTATGTAGTAATTCCACTTGAGGTCTGTTGTGAGAGTTAAACCGAGGAGGCGCAGTGTTTTACTTTCAGCGTTTTAGTATAATAATAACAATTACGGTTTTATAAATAATAATTTCTTTGAATGGTACAAGACCTAGACTCTCAGTTTCAAAATGAAGTGTGTTTTTATACACGACAAAAAAAACGCTGAAGAAAAAAATTAACAAAATCAATATATAATATATTGCTGGTTGTATTAGGTTTTTACAAATGTTATAGCCGCTCAAAGAGTTGAAAAACATTTTAGCATAGTATTCATGGTATATAGTGAAGGTTGGATGTTGAAATATGGAAGGATAAAATATTTCGTTTGTACATTAAATCAAAGACTTATTAACAGACTGACAAAATTTTAAGAAGAAAAATATAGCTGAAATTTGTTAACTGAACACTATAATATATTTGTGATGAGAAAAATATTTATTGAGAAAATGCATGCAGCTTTGTAGTTAAAATTGTTCAAAGAGAAATGTAAGTGAATATAAGGTCTGCTGCTCCTGATATATAAAAATCAACCGTGTATGGAGTACTGCTCTCATATATGGTCAGGTGCCTCTTGACAGGCTCCAAATGAGAATCAGTCATGCGATAGGTACCGACTTGGCGGCTCGACTCCAGCCACTTCGCCACCGACGGGATGTGGCTTCCCTCTGTCTGTTTTATAAATACTTTCATAGCTTCTGCTCCAACGAACTTAAGTCACTGGTGTTCCTGCAACAGGTGTTTACTCGTGCAGCCAGACTGGCAACTGGGTCCCACCCATTCACAGTTAGATTAACCAAATACAGACGACAATTCTACTCCTTCAGCTTTTTTTCTTGCACTTCCCGCCTGTGAAACTCGCTTCCATATTCTTGCTTTCCTGACGTCTACAACCTCCAGGAATTTAAATACAATGTCAATACTCATCTCTTAACCACTTGACTCTAGTTCTTTCTACATAACCTTGTATATCCTTTCCTTTCTCTCCACCTTTGCATCTGTCGTCCCACCTGTATTCCCATCCTTCTTTTGCTCCTTTCTAACAGGTTCGTCTTTCTCTTCACTCTCCTCCTGTCCAATCTTGTACTTTTATGTAGCCCCCTGCACATCAGTGGCGTTACCGCCTTGCTCGGGTGATACGATTAAAATAAAATACCCTTGGGTAAGGTATTAAACCGTCACTTACCTCTAGTCATGGGTTAAATAACAAGACAGATTGTGTTCTATAGCCTTGTTTGTCATCCATTCTACCATAGAAAGTAATAGCAACCTCCTGCGGGACAATCTTCTTTCCAGTCAGTCATGTCTCTTTTGAGACATGATCGCCCAAGCATGTGTCACGTATGGCACTTAACTGACTGACTGAATATAGTAGTTGGAGACATGATTAAGGCTTCTACTGGGCATAAATAGGGATCGGTTTTCTATTGTTATGAAATAATAAACTGATCACCCACTAATTATTACTTATTAATATTATACATATCTTTTCCCGCTAGCTATGAGTCAAATAATAGGAAGGATTAGGTACTATAGCTTTGGCTGGTAACCAGTCTACTGCAGAAAGCAATGGACACCTCCTGCGAGATAATCTTCTGTCCAGTCAGTCATGTCTCTTTTGAGAAAGGAAATCATAATATTGATACATAATATTTTTTGTAATCCTATCTTGTTTTTGCTTCAAAATCTTCCATGTAAACAAAACAGACTGTCATTATTGTTTGCCCGTAAATTGTTATACTATGATCTAATTGACATGTTTGAAAATGGCTTATGTAAGCCGGAAGCTTAGATTGGATTACAAAAAAATTATGTATCAATATTATGATTTTCTTTCTTCATTTAATGATAATGCTATTAAGCTTATCCATAGAAAAATCAAAAATATTACTGGTCCTGGTTTGGCGTCGCAGCTTCAGTTATTTTCTATAAATATTTCCATGGCAATTGTTTGTTTGAGCTCTATATCGGGTTACATACACTTTATGAATTGAAGCACTGTACTAGATTGGCGTCAATGTGTGTTGGGATGTAATGGACATCAGTTGGGAATGGGAGCCGTGTTCGAATTCTACCTGAATTCATTGCATTCACTTTCGTACAAGTTCATTTACGGGAGGTATAAATCTCTCCATATATGGGTTAAATAGCAGTAGAGATGGGGTTCTGTAGCCTTGGTTAGCAACCAGTCTACTCCAGAAAGAAACAGTAATCTATAGCTGGAAAATCTGTCTTGTCTCTCATGAATAAAAAAGACACGATCGCCCAGGCGTTTAGGGCACCTAACTGACTGAGTAGAATGGCGACGAGGTTTCACCAACATATAGCTGATTTAACTAAATTTAACCGTAAGTTCTATGTTAACAGTTTCTTCTTGAAAATGGAACTCTTTTCCAACTCCATGCTCTCCCGTTAACTTTCTACTGATTACTTTTCTTGTGTTCTTGCTCTTTAGTAAAGTTTTCTAATTCTTCTACACCCAGTAACCCTTTGTGTCTTAGTGATTTTATTTCCTTGATTGGAGTAAAATCGATTAAAATCATAATTTGGTGGTGTGATTCCATTTTCATGTTTTCAAAATATAGATCCACTGCATCCTACATAGTAAATCACTACCAAATTTAAATAAGCAAATGAAGAATAATTTGAAGAAACGATATATTATTTAACCCACCTTTAAAATTAGAAGTAAAGTCCAAAATAGAGAAAATATTTTTCGAATAGCTTAATAAACACTTTCCTAAAACTTTGAATTACACGTGATATTTAATAGAAACTAGCAGTATAGCCCGGCGTTGCTCGGGTGAAATGAAAGCTTTAAAAGTAATCCATGGTCCTGGAGCTCAGACTCTTTGGACGTTGGCATGAAAGACTAAAAAGTAATAGTTGCTTCCAGTAAAAGCGAAACCGTAGACTGAAAAAAAAATGAATGGATGTAAGTCAAATGTTGATTTCCTGGTATCGATATCAAATAAATGTTTTTCGTCGTAAACTGAATTTTGAAGGCTAAATAAGTCCTCTGAGTAAATGGTATCATGGCTGAGACTAAGAACTACAATTATACATACTTAGTGCCAAACCCGAAGCAAAACCTAAAATAAAAGGGCTGAAAAAATATAGATATACAGGCAGATAAACACACACACACACACACACACACAAATCTTGCCTTTTATATATATATATATATATATATATATATATATATATATATTAATATATTATCGATTTTCTGCACTATTGTAAGAACTGTAACCTTGAAACTTCTGAATATCATTTCTCATGTCTTTGTCTATGAGTGTATCAAATTTGATTAAAATCGGACCACTCCTTTCTATGACCCGATTTTTTCGATTTTCGATTTTCGATATTTATCGGCGGCACCTCGACACAAAACCTAGCTAAGAACACTCGCAGACGCTTATGTACAACTGTGTAAATTTTCAAGAAAATCGGTTCAACTGTTTCGGAGTCAATAGGTAACGGACGAACACGCACACACACACACACACACACACACACACACACACACACACACACACACAGAGACAAAGTTCCATTTATAAATAAGTTTAGAGTTAAATTAAGTTTCCGCTGCAGTTGCAAATAAGAAAATTACAGTAAAAGAATTTAAAAGATAACGTGCAGCAAGATATCTTTAATGAAAACGTAACTGCAGAGATAAAAGTAAATGCCCATTTGATAGAGTTTGTAAAACCCAAGAAGTTATTTACAAAGCAGAAGCTCAAAATATAAAGGGACAGTGAAAAATACACGTAGGATGTACTGAGGGTAATTTAAAAAAGAAAACGTTGGTATAATCACAATTCTACATTCAAGCTAGAAAGCTTTCAAATTTGTATCAAAATAGCCAACTACATGAGGACATTAAGAGAAAAATGGTCAAGATCCTTATATAACCCAGAGAAATATAAACCTTATATAAACCTTAAGAAAGCCAAGATCTTGCAACGATGGTGATGTCTGCAGATTGTCTCAACAAGAAAAGTTGGCTGTAATATCATTTCCAGAACGAGAATGGTAGCTGAATGAAAGATCCGAAATAATGTATACACATTAGAAAATATATTTTCTCTTCGTACAAACACGGATGGACATTGTGGTGCAGTGGATATTGGCACGAAACGAAAAATTGGGAAGCCAAGTTCGAATTCCAGTTGAACTCCTGGCATTCACTTACACGCAAGTACCCTTGGGTAATGTATTAAACCGTCACTTACCTCTAGTCATGGGTTAAATAACAGATTGTGTTCTATAGCATTGGTTGACAACCATTCTACCATAGAAAGTAATAACAACCTCCTGCGGGACAATCTTCTTTCCAGTCAGTCATGTCTCTTTTGAGACATGATCGCTTAAGCATGTATCACGTATGGCACTCAACTGACTGACTGAATATATTAGTTGGAGACATGATTAAGGCTTCTACTGGGCATAAATAGGGGATCGGTTTTCTATTGTTATGAAATAATAAACTGATCACCCACTAATTATTACTTATTAATATTATACATATCTTTTCCCGCTAGCTATGAGTCAAATAATAGGAAGGATTAGGTACTATAGCTTTGGCTGGTAACCAGTCTACTGCAGAAAGCAATGGACACCTCCTGCGAGATAATCTTCTGTCCAGTCAGTCATGTCTCTTTTGAGAAAGGAAATCATAATATTGATGCATAATATTTTTTGTAATCCAATCTTGTTTTTGCTTCAAAATCTTCCATGTAAACAAAACAGACTGTCATTATTGTTTGCCCGTAAATTGTTATACTATGATGTAATTGACATGTTTGAAAATGGCTTATGTAAGCCGTAAGCTTAGATTGGATTACAAAAAAAAATTATGTATGAATATTATGATTTTCTTTCTTCATTTAATGATAATGCTATTAAGCTTATCAAATAATCTAAAAAAAATTCCATCTAAATAAATAGACAAAACATGTCTATATAATTTAATGAAATATGTATCAATATATATATATTTGTGTGTGTGAGAGAGAGAGAAAGAGAAAAAGAAAGAGAGAGATAATAACGTTTTATTTTCTGAACATTGTCAGCACATTGTGGCTGTGTTCGCATTTAGCATTACTGATTGTTCGCTTTGTGTTTTCTATTAATGACGTTTTCATTATTTTTAGTCTTTTTTACATGTTGGTGAGGACATTTTTGCAATGTTTGTGTTCTTTTATATGCATAGACAGTTGCAAAAATAGTGAAATAAATTTTTCTTCTTTATAAAATGTTTATTAGGTTTGTAACGTGCTTTGATTAACTTTGCCATTGAATGTTTTTAGGATTGTCCCTAACTCTAACTCTATAGATTAGCAACTAGGTCCCACCCTTTTACAGTAAAACAGATAAGATGTAACCATAATTTCTACTCCAACAGCTACTTTTCTTGTGCTTCCTGCCTGTGGAATTCCCTTCCACGTCTGCTTTCCCGACAGCTACAATCTGCAGTAGTTTAAATGTAAGGTCAATAGACACCTCCTATCACACTAACTTGCATCTGTTCTCCCAATACTCTCACCATCTACCCAACCCTCATTCTCGGTATCCTTACCCATCTATCACCCTCTTTCTGACTTTTCCTATATCTAACCATCCTTTCTCACCACTCTATGTAACCCCCTGTGCAATAGTGGCAGTGAAATGCCTTGCTAGGGGAGAAATGATTAAAAAAAAATTTAAAAAAATATTGTCATTGTACTGTCAACGATTGATCGCTGTGGGCTATATTTTTACCAATTATCAAGGACGATTTTCTTTTGCGTTTAACTGATTTTATGGATTTTTTTTATGTATCAAGAGTTATAAGAATGTTTTATTTTCCAAACATGTTCAATATCTTGTGTGTGTGTGTGTGTGTGTGTGTGTGTGTGTGTGTGTGTGTGTGTGTGTGCATTAGTGTGTGCATTGTCAACACTTATGCACTTTCAGTTATACTTCTTTTTTTTAATCATGTCACCTCGAGCAAGGCGGTATCGCCACTGATGTGCAAAGGGCTATGTAAGAAAGAGAGAAAGCCGGAAACCACATCCTAAACAGGGAACAAGGGATGAGCCTCTTCACCTGTTCAATAGACGTGGGTGGAGTGTGAACCGGGCGATAGTTTAGTCTATCTACTCCAATTGAAGGAAGAAAAAAAAGTGAAAAAGAAAACAATGAAAAGATTGGGAAAAAAAAGCCGGAAACCACATCCTAAACAGGGAACAAGAGATGAGCCTCTACACCTGTTCAATAGACGGGGATGGAGTGTGAACCGGGCGATAGTTTAGTCTATCTACTCCAATTGAAGGAAGAAAAAAAAGTGAAAAAGAAAACAGTGAAAAGATTGGAAAAAAAAGCCGGAAACCACATCCTAAACAGGGAACAAGAGATGAGCCTCTACACCTGTTCAATAGATGGGAGTGGAGTGTGAACCGGCCGATGGTTTAGTCTATCTACTCCGATTGAAAGAAGAAAAATAGTGAAAAAGAAAAGAGTGAAAGGATTGGAAAAGAGAAAGCCGGAAAACCACATCCTAAACAGGGAACAAGAGATGAGCCTCTACACCTGTTCAATAGACGTGGGTGGAGTGTGGCAAATAAAATCATCTTTGATAATTGTTACAATTATAGCCGAAAGCGCAGAATTGTTGACAACAGGCAGATAAGTTATTGTTATTTTAAATTGTTCTTATATTTTTCATTCATGTATTAGTAAAAAGATGTGCGTTGTGATGCCGTAGATATCAGCTCGGAACGAGAAATTGGAGAGCCGAGTTTAAATTACAATTGAATTTTGGCATTCCCTTACGCGCAAATAACCCTGGGAAAGTTATTAATACGTCTCTTCCCTCCAGCTATGGGTGAAGTAACAGGACGAGTTCTACAGTCTTGGGTGGCAACCAGTCTACCATACAAAATAATGTCCACTTACTGTGGGACAATATTTTGCCCAGTCAGTCATATCTCTCTCCGGTCATGATCGTCCAAGCGTGTATCAATGGCTTCATTTCGGGACTTAAGCTCATTTTTTTCCGGAAGTTTATTCAACGAAATACGTATTAAATCCTACAAAATATTTGATAATTATTACATCCAAGTCCAGAAAAAAATTAAAAGAAAACAAAATATTGTCACTACTTGGACTTTTTCAAAGAACCCTATATTAAATAGGATTTGCTACCGAAATACATGCCCCACCCCAGACATAGACATAATATATATATATTCGTAATCCATATTAAAGCCCGTTTCGCTGTATCACATCTCATCAGTGTGACTACACATGCACTTGCTTCTGGCCGGGATCCAAACTCGACCAATATAGGTGTCAGTCGGAGTCGCTACCCCCTAAGGCATAGGCTCATGGAATCAGAGAATGGAAATTTTAGCGTGTTATATATAAGCAGTGTATACACACGCCAGTCACCGAGAGAATTCAATTCATTGCTGAAGAGTTATGCATAAATCGCAGAAGTGGTAAGTGTTGTTTTAATTTTCCTCTCTAGAGGGATCAATCGTAATGAGACAGATAGATAGATAGATAGATAGATAGATAGATAGATAGATAGATAGATAGATAGATAGATAGAGAGTAGTACAAACAAATTGGTTAATAGTCCACTGTTCGTAGCAATTTACTTTTTTGAAGAGTGCTCGATACTTAGTAGAAAAATATTTATAATAATATTCGTGTCATAAGTGTTTATAATTAAACAGACTTGATTACAACACAACATTACAGTCAATCATGTTTTATTATAAACATTAACAATAAAAATATTACGATAGATAGATAGATAGATAGATAGATAGATAGATAGATAGATAATGAAATGACAGATGAAATGATAGATAGATAGATAGATAGATAGATAGATAGATTATTAAATGAGATAGATAGATAGATAGATAGATAGATAGATAGATAGATAGATAGATTATTAAATGACTTAGATAGACAGATAGATAGATAGATAGATAGATAGATAGATAGATAGATAGATTAATGACTTAGATAGATTAGATAGATAGATAGATAGATAGATAGATAGATAGATAGATAGATAGATAGATAATGAAATGACTTAGATAGATAGATAGATAGATAGATAGATAGATAGATAGATAATGAAATGACTTAGATAGATAGATAGATAGATAGATAGATAGATAGATAGATAGATAGAAATAGATAGATAGATAGATAATGAAATAGATAGATAGATAGATAGATAATGAAATAGATAGATTAGATAGATAGATAATGAAATGACTTAGATAGATAGATAGATAGATAGATAGATAGATAGATAATGAAATGACTTAGATAGATAGATAGATAGATAGATAGATAGATAGATAGATAGATAGATAGATAGATAAGAAATGACTTAGATAGATAGATAGATAGATAGATAGATAGATAGATAGATAGATAATGAAATGACTTAGATAGATAGATAATGAAATGACTTAGATAGATAGATAGATAGATAGATAGATAGATAGATAGATAGATAGATAGATAGATAATGAAATGACTTAGATAGATAGATAGATAGATAGATAGATAGATAGATAGATAGATAGATAGATAGATAGATAGATAGACTATTCCGACTCCTGAGTTTCGTAACGAAAACTTCTCGTCCACTCTTCTTTCCAATTTACCATTTCCATATTTTGGGCTTTTGTACTGTTATGAAAATTCCATTTGTGTGGGTTTATGTTGATGCGCTTATCAGCAAATTTTGAATGCCCTTCTTGGGTCTTTTTTTCCAAAAATGTTGTATCAGTCCTAAGAAACAGCGGATATTTAAACAAAGTAAAATGCAAAAACGAAAACAATTCAAACAAAAGCAACAAAAAAATAAATATAATTTGGTTCAGTCCTCTACAACAACAACAGCAACACAATAAAGAAATTCATGGATACAGCTGCAAAGATAACAAAGAGAAATTCATTACCAATCATCATGAAAAGATCCTCAACAGAACCAATGAATACCATATTAATAACAACCAACTAAATAAAACCAATAAATGTTACTACGGAAACGAGTTTTAACTTTATTACTGGTCCATCTTTCATATCAAGCACTTTATTACAAAGTCTGCTTGCCTTATATGAGTTTCATCGGTATTTGTCTTGCTGTCAGCAATTTTAGCTTCACAGAAATCGCTACTTCCATATATATATATATATATATATATATAATTTATATTTATATATATATATATATATATATATATATATATATATATATATATTCAAAATAATAACTAAATAGACTCTGCAAGTATTTTAAGTTTTAAATTTATACTAAGATAAACCTTAAGAAAAACCATTAACAAACAGAACCTAATTCCGTTACAATCTGGTGCACTAAGGCGTTGGATAAGAGGGGAGAAAAAAAAGAAATCCGCGGAATAAGGACAAGACATACGATACTCCGCAGTAAAGAAAAAAAACCCCAAACGGAACCAACCACAAAAAAAAAAGAAAGAAAAAGTGCTCGATACAAAGTACAAACGAAATGCAAAAGTAGAGCAAAGACACACAAAGAATCTCAAGCTAGCCAAAACCTACCGCTGTTTCACACTACGGCTCGTCAGATTCTTTGTGTATATATATATATATATATATATATATATATATATATATCAGCATGCGGTGTAGATATAGAAGAATCCAAAGGAGTATCCTATACATACAGTATCCTATACATACATACATCTAAGATAGCTCTAGATATATATGTATATAAATACATATAGAGCAAATATAAGAAAAAATAAGGCAGGCACGTTATTTCATGGTAAATTGGATGCCTGGCCTATTTCAAGCGAATCATCATCAACTGCCGTCTTTATTGTAAACCTTTTGTACAATAAAGACGGAAGCTGTTGATGGTTCGCCTGAAATATGCCTACACATCCGATTTACCATGAAATAATGTGTCTGCCTTAATTTTTCTAAGATGTTAGAAATGAGCTGTAACGTTGACAGATGTTATTTTCATTCATTTCTTAAGGTACCCAAGTACTTTCAACCTCTTTCCGAGATCATCTTCAGGGGTGTGAATTATGGTAACAAATGTAACTGCAAAACTGTGTTGCTAAAAATTACTGTACATTTTTTCCTGTTTCAAATTTAACGGTTGGCAAATTGCTAGCGTTTATTAGAACGTGAAAATGGATTTTTTTTAATATGTTGTTGTAATATAGCAATCTGGCCCCACCCGAGGAAGGTTGATGCAATCGATGGTGTTTCCCGTCGGTGAAGGGGTCGGCGAACGACAAGACAGGTGTTTGAGAAATACATCCTGTCGGGGCCTGGAGCGGATGTCGCAGGGTTATGAGTCGGACTCGTTTGACCTTATTTCCGACAGCGGCGGAAATGACTACGGAGGCAAACAGAACAGGTGTCTCTTGGAATTACGTGAGCGTTGCGTGGGCGAGGCAAAACCGGAAGGAAAAGTCCCGGTTCTAGAAGACTATAAAAAGACCTCGACACACGGATTCGCCAGCAGAGAACGGCCAGTGGAAGCAGAGAGACACCACAGGCAAGACTACACTCCCGTCGACCCATTCTATGTACGCTCTCACTCTTCCATTCTCTGTTCCACACGGGTTCGTCGTCAGGAATAAAAATATAACCTTATATTTTTATATATGCGTGTTCTCGTTGTTTGTCGTCGTACGGCGATATATAACATTGTAATGTCATTGTCATGCACGTGTTAAAGTATGAAAAACTGTTCTTTTATAAACATTTTAGAACATTACTATAGTATTCATAGCTGATTGTATTAATTAACTGCTTAAGTGTTTTAATGAATATTGCCTCGAGAATCTGTAGTTTGTTTTTATTGTTTTCTTGGTGTAGAATAGCTGTATTATCGATCATTATATTTTTATATTGTGAATGTAGACAGGAATGTTATTGTAGATGTCTACAAATGGATGATGTTCGGACAAAGTTAACGTAAGACGTCTAGTTATCTAGTTTAACGCAAAGACGTTTTTACTTTCACTAGCAGGTTCATGCCGACTTCAAAGTTTCGTGAGGATACTGCTAATATGTAATCAATCTTCGGAGCTGGGTTATTGTTTTTTGCTATTATGTCCCGTTTTTTATCACTCATAAAGATACTTGTATGTCATGTTTTTATCTTATTTATGTGGATGTGCGTTGTGGTGCAGTAGATATAAGCTCGGAACGAGAAATCGGGTAGCCGAGTTCAAATTCCAGTTGAATTCCTTGCATTCACTTCCGCGCAAAAACCTTTGGGAAAGGTATTAGTCCGTCTTTTCCTTCCAGTTATGGGTTAAACAACAGGACAGATTGGGTTCTATAGCCTTGGCTGACAACCAGTCTACCGTAGAAAGCAATGGCAACCTACTGCGGGATAATCTTCTGACCAGTCAGTCATGTCTCTTTTGAGACATGATCGCCCAAGATTGTTTCACGTATGACACTTAAGTGACTGATATGGATAAATCGCAAATTAAACCATTCCCACAAAATATCAAATTACACCAAGCTCCATCAAAAATAAAAACACGATACATAACAGCAAAAAAAAAGTGACTTGATGAGTGACGACAACATAACGTTATTCTATTCGAAGTCGGCATGAACCTGCTCAGTTAAAGTGGCAAACTCTTTATATATATATATATATATATATATATATATATATGTGTGTGTGTGTGTGTGTGTGTGTGTGTGTGTGTGTGTGTGTGTGTGTTACGGTTGTATCACGTTGAATACCCCGGTTCCCGCTCGATCACCGAAGTTAAGCAACGTTGAGCCTGGTCAGTATTTAGGTGGGTTATCGTTTGGGAATACCAGGTGTTGTAAGCATTTATTGACGGATTTGCGTTGTGCTACAGTGGATGTTTCCTTGCAAAGGCAAATCGGTGAGCCGAGTTCCAATTCCAGTCGAACACTCTGCAATCACGCACTGGTACCCTTGGGAAGCGTATTAATCCGTCCCTTCCCTCCAGTTATGGGTTAAATAACTGAGGTCTGCTGTTCATGCTATCCGTGGCGAACTTCTGCACCGATTGTTTGTTATCAGCGGCTCCAAAAAGTGTAAATGGTGCCTCACAAGCCTTTACCACTCTAAACAATTCTCTGTGTGTCAGTCTAACTGAGTTAGACACTCATACGTCGAAATCGACGGGAGAGTCCATAATATATATATTCGTTTCCTTGTATTTATTTTGTAAATATTTTTCTGGCCTTTTTTTTTTTTTTTTGGTCAATGGATGTTATTTACTCATACATGAATTATTCTTCCATTTACCATTTTTCTCTTTTGCTTTAATCAGCCTCGATCTGGATGCTTTATATTCCGTCATCTTTGTCTCTTTTTTATTCTCTTTTTACTGCTCCTCTTTACTTTCATCCCGTATTTCATTTGTATTTATATATATTTTCTTATTTTCTGTCCCTGTTCCGTACCCTCGTTCTATGCTTGTCTTCTGGCCAGTTATTTCCTGTTCAACACCGACTTATCCTTTTCTTTTTTCCTTGAGTTATACGTCCAGTTCCTCCCCTCCATTAATCAATCTACCTAATTTATATGTCCTGGCCAGCCACCAGAATGTATTAAAACCGTAAGTTGTTAAAAATAATCGCGGATACATTGTTTTACTTTTTTTTTTAAATATTTATTTCTCTTTTGCTATCGTCCGTTCAATCTCTTTTGGTGTATTTCATCCTCTGACTTAAATTGAAATTAATTCAAACACGAACGCCATTCCTATTTAAAACTTGCCTCCGAAAGAAACGAAAGAAATTAATACTAAGCATTAAACACAAAAAAAAAAACAGCACAAAAAAATTCTACAAAATACGAAAGATCAAAAATAAATCCAATTGAATGAACTGAAACGGCCCTTTTCGTACAAAGAATCAGGCATCCACAATTTACTGAGCGGCTGCCTCTACTTTATGCACGGTTCAGTAATTGCGGACGAAATGGCCGCCGAATTTATTGTCACTCTACAACAAATTCTGCAGCATTTCAAAGGATCTACGTTCTATTTAATCGTTAAAAAATGCATACCGAAAATATGATTTTTAAATTGGAATTGATTTTAATTTACAATAATCCACGTTTCTTGTTATAAAAATGTTCGTATATAATATGCACCAAGTTCTACATTCGCAATAAAGAAAAATTATTGAAGTTATTTATTTAATACATTTAGCATTATTTGAGAAAAAGCATAATAAGAAAAATTTGGAATGATAAAAAATAAGAAAAGATAGTAAGAAAAATATGAAAATGATAATAACAAAAAATAAATGAAATAAGAAAAATTAAGAAAAGATCAGAAGAAAGAATAAGAAAAGATGAGAAAAAATAATGGAAGATGAGAAAAATAAGAAAAGAGGAAAAAAATAAGACAAGATAAGAAAAAAGATAAGAAAAAATAAGACAAGATGAGAAAAAATAAGAAAAGATGAGAAACAAGAAAATATGATAAAAAATAAGAAATTGATGAGAAAATATTAAAAAAATATGAGAAAAATAAGTCAAAATGAGAAAAAAATTTAAAAAGATAAAAAAATAAGACAAGGTGAGAAAAAAATAAGAAAAGATGAGAAAAAATAAGAAAAGATGAGAAAAAATAAGACAAAATGAGAAAAAATTTAAAAAGATGAAAAAATAAGACAAGATGAGAAAAACTAAGAAAAGATGAGAAAAAATAAGAAAAGATGAGAAAAAATAAGACAAAATGAGAAAAAATTTAAAAAGATGAAAAAATAAGACAAGATGAGAAAAACTAAGAAAAGATGAGAAAAAATAAGACAAGATGAGAAAAAATAAAAGATAAGAAGAAATAAAAGATGATAAAAAATAAGAAAATATAATAAGTAAAAATAAAAATAAATTCGAAAAACTAAGAAAAGAAAAGATAAGAAAATCATAAGAAAAATAAATGAATAATAATAAAAGATAGTTAAGAGGAAACGGAAACTGAGGTTGATTAAAATCAGGTGAGTCAAAAAAAATCACTAACGGTGGGGGAAAAGTCGTTGCGGACAAATGAATTAGATGTAGTGGATTTAGTGTAATATATAATAAACTTAATTCTTTTGTTAGAGTCTGTCGGAGAAATATTCGTATTTATAAGTTTTTTTAGGATGTTTTCATCTAGTTGGTAGTTGGTGTGCATCTGGCTACGGTATAAGAGAGTGATATGTTTAGGATTGGTTGGGTTAGTATCATGTGTTGTTTTTTCCATGTTAAGCTTTTTAAGAAAATAACGTATTTGTTCATCAACTATGTAGTTGGGAAAATTATTATTGATGAGTGTCTGTTTTATGTTTTTTAGTTCACTGTAGAAGATCTGATTTATAGATGAATTGACTTTTGCACGATATAATAGATTTTTCATAATGGCTATTTTGTAATAGTGGGGGCATTCACTAATATAATTGAGTGTGGAGGGATTTTTATTAGTGGGTTTTTGATACGGTGAGATAATAAATTTATTGTTGTTAGTGTTAATTAATATATCAAGAAAAGGAATTTTGTTATCTTTACTAAGTTCATAAGTAAATTTTAAAACTGAGTTATTTTGAAACTGTTTTTGAAGTTGTAAGATTTCATCAGTATTTTTAATTGATAGTAGGATATCATCAACATATCGTAGATATATTGATGGAGTTGCGTACTGACATAAACCCCCAGACCTTCTCTGTGATAGCTGGAGTCATTCTTGAAGAAGGGAAGGTAACCAGGAATCCAGAAATTACAGGAGTGTTTATGGGGTTAAGGTCAGTTTTACAGAAAGCTAGGATGTGTGGGGACATTTTGTGAAAAAAAGATTTCACATTTAGCATTATCTAAGACAAAATAATTACTGATATACTTTATTCGTGATAGGAAATCCATTTTGCTTTCTATTTGATTTCATATTTGAAGTTAAGCGTGACTCAGATCTTAAGTACAACTCGTGTATACAAACCATAGCTAAAAACCCGTAAAAATGGTCGATTTCCGGTACTGCTCCAAAATTCTACTGCTATTCTCTACATCTTATATGAAGTCGAAAAGTCAACGCTTTTCTAATCACTACAGTTTTAACTTTTCCAATTACAGAGTCAATCGTTACTTTCTCCAAAAAACCACATAAATTCTGCTTCTTATTCTTTTATCTTGTGTAGAAGATATATCGTTCTAAAAAGACAGAGTCGTCTTTTTTCGCATGAACGAAATCCAAAGGTCCATCTGGATAGTAGATATTTCCATCCAAAAGCAAAGTATTCAGTCAGTTAAGTGCTATACGTGATACACGCTTGGGCGATCATGTCTCGAAAGAGACATGACTGACTGGGCATATGATTATCCCGCAGTAGCTTGCCATTGCTTTCTGCGGTAGACTGGTTGCCGACCAAGGCTATAGAACCCAATCTGTCCTGCTATTTAACCCATAACTGGAAGGAAGAGACGGATTAATACCTTTCCCAAGGGTATTTGCGCGTAAGTGAATACAATGGATTCAACTGGAATTCGAACTCGGCTCCCCGGTTTCTCGTTCCGAGCCGATATCCACTGCACCACAACGCACATGTAAGAAACAAGAAACGATCAGAAAATATAAAGAAATTATAAGAAACAGAAAAAATATGAGAAAATATAAAGAGAAAACTAATAGAAACTATAAAAGTAAAAGAAAAAATAGTAAGGAAAAATAAAAAGAAACTATGAAAATATAAGAGACTACGAAGAATAATCTGTAAGAAGCTTTAAAAATATAAGAAACTATAAAGAAGAAAAGTATAGGAAACAAAAAGAATATGAAAAAACTATGAGAAACTATGAGAAATTATACAGAAAAATCTATAAAAAACTATAAAAATATGAGAAACTATAAAGAAAAAATCCATAGGAAACAAAGAAAATGAAAAACTATAATGTACAAAATCATAAGAAGCTATAAAACTATAAGAAATTATATAGAAAATCTATAAAAAACTATAAAAGTATGAGAAACTATAAAGAAGAAAACCATAGGAAACAAAAAGAATATGAAAAAACTATAAAGTACAAAACTATCAGAAACTATAAGAAATTATACAGAAAAATCTATAAAAAACTATAAAAGTATGAGAAACTATAAAGAAGAAAACCATAGGAAACAAAAAATATGAAAAACTATAATGTACAAAATCATAAGAAACTATAAAACTATTAGAAATTATACAGGAAAATCTATAAGAAACTATAAAATAAAAAACTATAAAATTATAAGAAACTACAAAGAAAATTATAAGAAACTAACAAAAAAATAAGAACCTATAAAGAAGAAACCTAGAAGAAACTAAAACAATGACAAACTTTAAGAAAGAAAATTTTAACAAACTATAAAATTATCAGAAATTTTAAAGAAGAAATCTATGAGAATTTATAAGAAACTATAAAATTATCGCAATCTTTACAGAAGAAAATTATAAGAAACTATATCTTAAACAGAAACTTATAAGTATATATATATATAAAATTATGCAAAATTATAATAAGGCACTATAAAGAAGACTATAAGAAACTATGATACTATATAAAAAATATTAAAAAAACTATAACAATATGAGAAAATATAAAAATATAAGAAACTATGAAGAAGAAAATATAAGAAACTAGAAAGCTATAGCAAAGTATAAATAAAAAATCTATGAGAAAATATTAAAACATACAAATAGAAATCTATAAGAGACTATAAGAAAACTATAATAGACTATAAAACTATAAAAACGTATAATGCCGAAAACTATAAGAAAACATAAAATTATAAGAAACTTCAAGAATGAAAACTATAAAAAACTATAAAACTATAAAAACTATAAAGAAGTAATCTATGAGAAACTATAAGAAACTATAAAAAAGAAAACTATAAGAAAAATTAAATTTATAAGTAACTATAATGAACAAAAATAAGATATTGTAAAACTATAAGAAACGATAAAGAAAAAATATAAATAAATATAAAACTATTGTGGTCTTGTTGAGGCCATAAATAAAGACAAAATGTAGGAATAGTCTTAAACAAATAATCTAACAAAGTCAGCATTACAAACATGAACGATTATCAATGAACGATTATTAGCATGACTGTTA
This sequence comes from Ascarosepion bandense, assembly GCA_037127315.1. Lineage (NCBI taxonomy): Eukaryota > Metazoa > Mollusca > Cephalopoda > Sepiida > Sepiidae > Ascarosepion > Ascarosepion bandense. The sequence continues at coordinate 890,197 of JBBBDQ010002013.1, read as the reverse complement.
GTCCGGCCGTCAGAGTTATCTGCTGGAATAGATTCCACTTTCACTCTCTGCTCTCTTCAAAGCAAAACTGCTGCTTATATATAGTTTTATAAGAGTTCGTGTGTCATATGGGTAAGTCATCATAACAAAAACCATCAGAAACTATAAGAAATCACAAAACTATAAGAAGCTATAAAATAGAAAACTATAATAAATTATAAAAATATAAGAAACTTTAAAGAAGATTTCTATAACAAATTATACGAAACCATATAGAAAACCATAGAAACTACAAAGGCATAATAAACTATAACAAAACAACATATAAGAAACCATAAAACTGTAAAAATCTATAAATAAGAAAGGTATAAAACTATAAAATTATAAGAAGCTATACAGAAATCTATACGAAACTATGAAAAAGAAAATCTTTAATAAAACTATGAGAAACTATAACGAAAAAAACTATAAGAAACTATAAAATTAGAAGAAACTAAAAAAAGAAAAACAATAAAACTATAAAAAATAATAAAGTAACAAAGAAAACTATAAGAAATTATAAAATTATAAAAACTTTAAAGAAGTAATATATAGGAAACTATAAAAAACTATAAAAAATTGCAAATTATGTTTGTCTCAGCTGGTCTAAATTTTTAGCTTGTTCTTAAGTGGTCGTGACCCTCGGTTGAAGCTAGAAAACAAGAATATTTGTACTTACGTGAATGCAACCAACTGCAATGGATGTTGTTCTTACAATATTTTGCTATAGTTTTGAAGATTAATTGTTGAATGTTAAAGTTTTTTTTTAATCATCTCACCCCAAGCAAGGCATTCCACTACCACTATTGCGCATGGGGCTACATAGGGGAAGGTAAAGAGAAGGAGTGGTTAGACGTAGGGAATGTCAGGAGGAAGGTGACAGATGAGTAAGGATAGCGAGGATGAGGGTTGGGCAGATGGGAAGAGTGTTTGATAGAATGTGAGCAGGTTAGTGTGTTAGGAGGTGTCTATTGACCTTACATTTAAACTCCTGGAGATTGTATCCGTCGGGGAAGCAATCGTGTGGAAGAGAATTCCACAGTCGGGAAGTGCGAGGAAAGAAACTGTTGGAGTAGAAGTTGCATTTTATCGGTTTCACTGTAAAAGGGTGGGATCTAGTTGCTAATCTAGTATCTCGTGCAAATTCGTATTTAGGGGGCACCAGTGATCTAAGTTCATCGGAGCAGAAACCGTGAAAGTATTAAGTAAATGATTTCTACAGATATTCAAATACTTAAATCGGAAGATAGGAATATCCATGTTTATTGAAATATATAACGTAGGAGTGTAGGTATGTCCATAGACATTGACACATTTAAAGTAAGAATACAGGAAAATTCATGGTTATTAAAATAAATAACGCAGGAATGTACGTCTATCCAAAGGTATTGAAAGACTTAATGTATATATTGACATATTTAATGCAAGAATATAGGAATATCCCTGCGTATTGAAAAAGTTAACGTAGAAGTGTAAGAATGCTCATGAGTGTTAAAACATTTAATGTAGGAAGATAGGAGTATCCATAGGTATTGAAACATTTAGTGTAGGAGTGTAGATATGTCCACGGGTATTGAAACATTTTATCTAGTAATATAGGAATATCCCTGTGTATTGAAATATATAACGTAGTAGTGTAAGAATGCTCATGAGTATTAAAACATTTAATGTAGGAAGATAGGAGTATCCATGGGTATTGAAACATTTAATATAGGAGTCTAGATATGTCCACGGGTATTGAAATATTTTATCTAGTAATATAGGAATATCCATGGCTATTAAAATATATCACACAAACATGTAGTTATGTCCATAGGTACTGAAACATTTAATGTAGGAGTGTATTTATGTCCGTGGATATTGAAAAACTTAATGTATATATTGACATATTTAATGTACGAATATAGGAATATGCCTGCGTATTGAAATATATAACGTAGGAGTGTAAGAATGCTCATGAGTATTAAAACATTTAATGTAGGAAGATAGGAATATCCGTGGGTATTGCAGCATTTAATGTAGGAGTGTAGATATGTCCACGGGTATTGAAATATTTTATCTAGTAATATAGGAATATCCATGGCTATTAAAATATATCACGCAAACATGTAGGTATGTCCATAGGTACTGAAACATTTAATGTAGGAATATAAGAATATCCATAGGTATTGAAAAATTTAATGTAGGAGTGTAGGTATGTCCATATATACTGGCATATTTAATGTAGGAATATAAGAATACCCATAAGTTTTGAAACATTTAATGTAGGAGTGTATTTATGTCCGTGGATATTGAAACACTTAATGTATATATTGACATATTTAATGTAGGGATATAGGAATATCCCTGCGTATTGAAATATATAACGTAGGAGTGTAAGAATGCTCATGGGTATTGCAGCATTTAATGTAGGAAGATAGGAATATCCGTGGGTATTGCAGCATTTAATGTAGGAGTGTAGGTATGTCCACGGGTATTGAAATATTTTATCTAGTAATAAAGGAATCCATGGGTATTGAAATATATAACTTGTAGGTATGCCCATGGGTATCATAATATTTAATATAGAGAAACAGGAATTTCCATGGTAATTGAAACCTTTAATGTAGAAGTGTAGGTATGTCCATGCGCATTGAAATATTTTATGTAAGAATGTAGGAATATCCATGGATATTGAAAAAGTTAATGTAGGAGTGTAGGTATGTCCATGGGTATTGGAGTATTTAATGTTAGAATATAGGAATATACATGGTATCGAAATATATTTCGTAGAAGTTTGGGTATATCCATGGGTATTGAAATGTTAAATGTAGGGATATAGGAATAACCTTGAGTATTGAAATATATAAGGCACGAGTGTAGGATTGTTCATGGGTATTGAAACATTTAATGCAGGAATATAGGAATATCTATAGGTATTGAAATATATAACGTAGAAGTGTGAGTATGTCCATGGGTATTGAAGTATTTAATATAAGAATATAAGTACGGTATCTATTTTTAATTATTAATTTAAGAATTATGGTTTATAAGAATGTTCAAATAAGAGAAACGTTGAATTTTCACAGGTATGGCGTGTTGAAATAATTACGAGTCGCGAAAGGAAGAAAGATTTTTAGCGAATTCTGCTAGTTCCACCTGTTACATCGAAACTTATTTATAAATGGAACTTTGTCTGTGTGTGTGTGTGTGTGTGTAGGCGCCCGTTACCTATAGACTCCGAAACGGCTGAACCGATTTTCTTGAAAATATACACACTTGTACTATAAGCGTCTGCGAGTGTTCTTAGCTAGGTTTTGTGTCGAGGTACCCCCGAGAAATATCGAAAATCGATAATCGAAAAAAAACTGGTTATAGAAGGAGTGGTCCAATTTTAATCAAATTTGATACACTCATAGACAAAGACATAAGAAACGATATTCAGAAGTTTCAAGGTTGCAGTTCTTACATTAGTGCAGAAAATCGATAATATATATATATATATATATATATATATAAAGCAAAATGATTTTGTGTGTGTCTGTTTATCTGCCTGTATGTCTGTATTTTTTCAGCCGTTTTATTTTAGTTTTTGTTTCGGGTTTGGCTCAAAGTAGGTATAATTATAGTTCTTAGTCTCAGCCATGATACCATTTACTCAAAGGACTTATTTAGCCTTCAAAATTCAGTTTACGATGAAAAAAACTTGTTTGATATCGATACCAGAAAATCAAAATTTCACTTACATCCATTCATTTTTCTTTCAGTCTACAATTTCGCTTTAACTGGAAACAACTATTGCTTTTTAGTCTTTCGTGTCAACGTGAAAGAGTCTGAGCTCCAAGACCATGGATTAGTTTTAAATCTTTCATTACACCCGCGCAACGCCGGGCTATACTGCTAGTTTTTAGAATAAACTGAAGTTGGTTCCATTACAAATTGAGAATTGGCAATGTAAAAAAAATTAATTTACCGAAAAACTTTGAGCAGTATAATGAGATCCTTGCATTTTCGGCGTACTTCATTGATTGGTACGTTAATATGCAGAAATATCGATCTTAAGTTTGAAACCTATGCCTGAGACAGACAATACGTTTAAAGCATTGGTACTTAACGTTTCTATTCCAAGACCTTGTAAGAGGCTTCTACTTTATGATAAACTGTATGAAACCAATGCTAGGTTGAGTAAAGCAATGTATATTAGAGGTCACATAATCAGAGAGATAAAAAATATCTCTGTAACTGTGTTATTGCTGAAATCTTCTATCAGCCCTATTAGACGTCTACCTCTGAAGTACTAGACGCTCTAATCATTTTTAAATTGGTTAAGCACTCACCCCGCAGGCTTTTCTTTCTGAGGAGCGATATGTCTTTTCTTTCTCTAGGTCAGCTGGTGAGATATTAACGGTTATTGTTGAACGGTATATTTGCTAATGACACAGCTATTTACTCATATATTGTCATAATGTTAAATCTTTTTGTTCGATAAAGTTAAATTGTTAGCTGATCTTATAATGATTGGCAATATTTTATTTAGGGCAATAAATTATTTTAAAAATTTGAATACCTTCAAAACGAAACTGATCACTTTTAATCGTCTTAGAGGATCATTTTTCACTTCCATCAGAATGGCTAATGCTAACCTCTAGGAAATTAATTTATTGTGCTTTGATGAGCTAACATTTTCCGCTGATATAAAGTGGAATGAATATATTGAAACAATTACTTGGCCTTCCGCTGGGAGAACTCGTTCACTGTTTCCTGCTAGACAATTTTTCCTGCCGATTTTTTTGGATGATCTGTCCTCTTTGTTACATCGATTTCACCAATGTAAGCGCAGTACTAGATTGACAGTTAGGTCTCATCATTTTCTAGTTGACATAGCTAGATGCAACCGTGTATGGTATACTGACAGTTTCTTCTCCCGCTTATGGAACTCTGTTTCAGCTTCTAGCTTTCCATTTAACTTTTATAAGTAAAAAAATTATCCATGCTTTGAATATTACTATCACATGTTCTGGTGCTTCTGTTACGCATTTAATGATTGTTGATACAATTCGAAGATGTATCTGCATTATTATCGGTCTTGGCCTGTCATTTAGGCTTCATTCACTTATTAACTTCCTTCTATTCTTTTTTTCTGTAAATATTGAAATGAAAAGAGAATGGTTCTTTTGTTATTATTATTTTGTAAAATTTTACAAATCAAATAGCGACAATTTATCCATCTCACCCTGTAGATTTGCTATATATATATATATATATATATATATATATATATATATATATATATATCCCTACCGGCCATAATTATTAGGCCACACCAGTTTAAAAAAAATGATGTATTCCATAATATTTTTATTATTTATTGCCAAGTGAATAATTCTAAATGAAAATAGAATGGTTCTTTTGTTAATATTAGTTTTCAAAATTTTCCAAGGCAGCCAGGAAGCCTTTGCTTCGGCCAGCGAATAAGAAGAAGAGACTTGCATGGGGAAGAGAGCACAAAAACTGGACGCCAGAACAGTTCATTTGATGCACATGTTATTGTGCATTATTAACAAAAGGACCATTCTATTTTTATTTGGAATTATCCACTTGTCAATAAACACTAAAAATAGAATGAAATACATCATTGTTTTTTTTTAACTGGGGTGGTCTAATAATTATGGCCAGTAGTATATATATATATATATATATATATTTTAATCATTTCACCCCGAGCAAGGCGGAAACGCCACTGATGTGCAGGGGGCTACATAAATGTAAAAAGACTAATTAGAAAAGAGTGAGGAGTACAAACTAGTTAGAAAGGAACAATAGAAAGCTGAGAAAGCAGGTGCGATGACAGATACATAGGTGGAGAGAAAGGGAAGGTTATACCGGGGTGGGGAGAGAGCTAGAATCCAGTGGTTAGTAGATGAGTATTGACTTTGCATTTAAATTTCTGGAGGTTGTAGCCGTCAGGAAAGCAAGAATACGGGAGCGAGTTCCACAGGCGGGAAGTGCGAGAGAAGAAGCGGCAGGAGTAGACAGGGTGCGATGTGTAAATTGTCGCTATTTGCCTTGTAAAACTTTTCAAAGTAATAATAGCAAAAGAACCATTCTATTTTCATTTAGAATTATTCACTTGGCAATAAATACTAAAATAGTATGAAATATATCATTTCTTTTGAACATCTGGGGTGGCCTAATACTTATGGCCGGTAGTGTATGTGTGTATACCATTCTTTTATACATTAAATATTACTGTCACATATACTCTGCTGCTCCTGATGTGTATTTAGAGATTCCCGATGAAATACACAGAATAATCTGCAATAATATTCGTATTGATCTGTCAATCATTTTCTCACCGCGTTATCCTCCAAAGGTTATCAGCAGGTTGGAATGTGTGAATTTGTGGAAGAATAAAAATATACTTTTTGCATGTTAAAATAGAAATTTATCGATAGAAAAGGATAACATGAATTGTAAGTTAATGTTCAATGAGAAAGTTAAAGGTATCAACAGTTCATAGTAGTATGTGTGTATGTATGTTATCATTGAGAAGGAAAGTGGAGAACGGAAAAGAAGAAGTAAAAGGAATCAGCACAAGAGAAAAAAGGATAAGAGGATGACAGTCCAGGTGGACTTAAAGTTTCTCCCGTGTTACATTTTAAAACGTAGCTTTTCTCTCCCTTTGCTATAAGTGTTTTCATGTCGATTTTTTAAAATCTTTCCACTTTGGTAACTCGATTTTACGAATGTAAACGCAGTACTAGATTGACAGTTAGGTCTCATTATTTTATAATTGAAATAGATAGATGTAACCATAATTGTATACTGACAATTTCTTCTCTCGCTTATGGAATTCTATTTAATCTTCTTGCTTTCCATTTAACTTTTATCCCCCAAAATTTAAATTCGGTAGCAATCGTTATCTTCAGTATTATTATTTCCTGTTTTTTTATTATTCTTAATTTTTTTATCTGGTACTTTCATAATTGGTAACTTCCTCTTTTTTGCGTCTTAGGGGCTTTATCGCCTTGCTCGCAGTGAAATGATTAAATAAATAAATATTTATGTCTGGTTACGTTTTCTTCGTTGAAACTAGTCTTTTATTTTTTAAAAAACTTTGGCAATGCCTTTTTGGATATATTCAATAGCGACATACTGATCGACGTTTGAGGATATTTCATTAATTACAAAAATGAAACCCTTAATAATAAGCTAATGAAGGTTAAAAATCAAAATAGTCTCGTAATTTTAATCTTTTTGATTTCAATGACAGCATCTGAAATGGTTTTGTTTTTTATTGCTGTTATGGTTCACCGAAAGTTTAAATTATTTCAATCCTAAATTGCCTGCTGTGCATATTTCATTTAAATTCGTTACCACCCAGCGAACACAAGCGATATTAATTTTCGATTGATTTTCTTATTGTATAATTTAATACTGCCTAAATGGATATTAAACATAGCAAACATGTCAAGCTATTAATTATTGGCAGAAGTTAATGCCTTAAGTGTATGATATATACTTTCTGCGTGTTTCGTTAGAAGTTTTTTTTTTATCATTTCACCCCAAGCAAGGAATTCCACTGCCACAATTGCGCTTGGGGCTACATAGGGGGAGGTAAATAGGAAGAGTGGTTAGATATAGGAAATGTCAGAAGGGGGGTGATAGATAGTTGGGTGGGTGGGAAGAGTGTTTGAAAGAATGGAAGTTAGTTTGTTAGGAGGTGTCTATTGACCTTACATTTAAACTCCTGGAGATTGTAGCCGTCGGGGAAGTAGTCATGTGGAAGAGAATTCCACAGTCGGGAAGTGCGAGAAAAGAAACTGTTGGAGTAGAAGTTGCGGTTGCATTTTATCGGTTTCACTGTAAAAGGGTGGGATCTAGTTGCTAATCTAGTATCTCGTGCAAATTCGAACCTAGTTGGTACCAGTGATCTAAGTTCATCGGAGCATATGGGCAGAGGGATGGGAAGAAATGGCTTTGTCAATATTGTCAGAGATACTGTCAAGTAACGAACAGTCAGGGGAGGAAGGGGAGGGGTAGAGAAAGAAGAGATAGTTAATCGAGCTTAGAAGCGAGAGGCGGAAGTACATGAAAGAATGATCCAGGGATTCAAGGGATGTTGCCCTAGCTAGGGGAAGGTGTTCGCTGACATACATGCCAAGCCCATGCATATGAACATTCGAGTCCTTCTTGAAAAGAGGAAGGTAGCCAGCTACGTCAAACTCAGAAGAGGGGATAGAAGGGTTAAGGTTAGTTTCACATAGGGCCAAGATATCAGGTGAGTTAGTGTGAAGGAATGAATCAACGCTGAGGAAGTTAGTGCGGATACCACGTATGTTTGTGTAAGAGATGCAGACGGGTTAGGGCGTTTTCAGACTAGCTGGTTTAGCTTTGCTATTATGTTTGCTTTTTTCCATAGTGATTCAGTTAAGGAGAGGTCTTAGAATAGAGTCAGTCGGTCACTTGTTTGCAGCATGTGAAGGATGGAGACTGGCGCGGCCTACAACATAATGTGGCCTCGGGGTTGCCCACCGAACGTTCATGCAAGGACGCCCGTCCATGCGCGATATGGCACTACAAGAACCCCGGTATTATTCAACTTGCCCAAGTGTTGAATTTTCTTAGAATCTTGCCATGCGCTGGGTCTTTTTGGGTTGGTTAGCTGATTTTTTTAAAGTTATATCAAACTCTATTTGTTATTTAATGGCGAAATCTAAATATTTTTTTCCGTAATTTTATGCTTTCAGATTAAACCATTTTCTTTAATAAATATTTTGTAGATTGTAAAATGAATAGTTTGTAATTTTTCATAAACATAGGTTGCTAGTAATTTCATTAAAAATATGTATTGTTGATATTTTTTTCTAAAAATTTTTGTTGGTAATTTCATTACAAAAATGTATTGCTGGAAATTTTATATAAAAATGGGTTTCTCATATTTTCATTGCAAAATGGTATTGTTGATATTTATTTTATAAACTGGGTGACTGTAATTTCTTAAAAATGTGTTGTCAGTAATTTGATTACAAAAATGTATTGTGGATAATTTTTATTAAAAATGATTTACTGTAATTTCAATACCAAAAAGTACTGCTGATAATTCTACTATAAAAATATTTATACTTTTTTAGGTTGTCATTTTGATATAAAAATGTATTGTTCCTCATTTTACTATGAAAAAGTATTGTCTATAATTTAATTATACGAAATGTACGGTTGATTTTTGTCTAGGGTTTTACTATTTACCCATAACTGCGACCCTATTAGGTGCTGCAACAGCGAGTCATAGTTGACCTATAAACAACAGCAGTTAGGATGTGGTTTTCTGGTTAATAGGAAATTAAGAATCAAAAGCAAATTTTTCACTTTTACAAAAGTTCACAATGAAATCCTGGTTTTGCCGAAAAGAAAAAGGATTGAACACGTGCTTGAAGAAAAAGTCGAAATCGGATTTCGCGAGTGGATGTTAAATTAATTTTCTAACCAATGGAAGACTGAGAAGAGTTAGCGATCCAGTGCGAAAAAACTAAATGGTTATAAAAGGCGAAAGGAATTCAGCCAGCGAAGGCGACAAGCTAAAATGTAACAAGGGAAAAACTTCAAGTCCATCCGGACGGTCGTTCTCTTATCTTTCTTTTCCTGTGCTGATTCCTTTTACTTTTTCTTCTCCATTCTCCACTTTCCTACTCAACAATAACGTATATACACACATACTGTCTGTATGTACGTTGATACCCTTAACTTTCTCATTGAACTTTAATTTACACAATTCATGTTATCCTTTTCTATCAATAAAGTTCTATTTTAACATGCAAGATGTATATTTTTATTCTTTCACAAATCCACACATTCCAACCTGCTGATAACCTTCGAATGATAACGAAGAAATCTTAGGGTGTAAGGAGTTCGGTTATATTTCTCACAAGGCCGAATTAATAAACATTTTCCATCTCCCTATAGCTTCAATGGTGACCCCTGACGTCAAAAAAGAACACGCAATGGAAGAATCACTTTTTCAGTTCCCCGCTGCTCAAAACATCGAATATCCTGATCAGAGTGCTCGCTGCCAAATGTAGTTTATCCAGAACGATCTATGTGTTGTATTTTTCTTAATTATCCGTACGTTCGCGATTAAGAAGTAGCAGTGCAATTGCGCATCTGTCACAGAAATGTAAACGTTCAACAGGAATGCAAAAGATGCCTTCTAAAATCTCAGTAAAATATTAAGAGACAAAAATATTTCATTAAAAACAAAAATGAGATTATTAAACTTTCTGTATGCAACTATGAAGGTTTAAGGAGAGTGTGAAAGAAAAGCACACTTGCATCGATTGAAAAAATAAGATGCGTAATGAGAAGAGAGTGTTTAGAGAATGTAACACTCATAATGCTTGCTAAAGAGGTGATGGGCAGAGATAATCAATTATTAAATGAAAGGAAGAACAGAGACTGGTAGGTATAGTAAGGGGACAATTATTGGTTAAACATCGAAGGATAGGAAGTTGGGGAGAGCAATGAATGGTAACAGCACATTAGAGCCAGTCGATTTTGGAACCGTGGTATTCAACTTAATTTGAAATTTGGGGTTATTAATAGTAAATTATTGCACTTTTTTTTTACATGTCGTTACAGATTTTTGAGGAAAAGAGTTATGCTTAGGTTCAAAATTATAGCCATGTAATTTTTTCCGGTGAACAATGAAAGCCTTGTTAGGACAGCCTTAGGTAATTTATAGTTTCTGAAACTTTACAGATTGAATATGGATAATACGCATGCCAGAAGCACATGATTAGTAAATCATTGTGCTATCAAATAAGACCTTCATTGACTTCAAACGGTAATTATAATTAACAATTTGGGTATATTGAGTCAGTTAATTGCTATTCGTGAAACATTCTTGACTAGGTAAAAGATTTTCCTGCAGTAAGTTGCCATTATTGCTGCAGTAAACCAGTTGGCAACTGTAGAATCCAAACCCTTCTGCTATTCAACCCATAACTGGAAGAATGCATTAACCCTCTAGGGCCATTCGTATCATATTAGTGGGGGATCTGTTTATTACTTCATAACAATATAGAACTGACCCCCCACTTTATGACAAGTAGAAGCCTTAATCATATTATATTATTAACCCTCTAGGGCCATTCGTATCATATTAGTGGGGGATCTGTTTATTACTTCATAACAATATAGAACTGATCCCCCACTTTATGATAAGTAGAAGCCTTAATCATATTATATTATTAACCCTCTAGGGCCATTCGTATCATATTGGTGGGGGATCTGTTTATTACTTCATAACAATATAGAACTGACCCCCCACTTTATGACAAGTAGAAGCCTTAATCATATTATATTATTAACCCTCTAGGACCATTCGTATCATATTAGTGGGGGATCTGTTTATTACTTCATAACAATATAGAACTGATCCCCCACTTTATGACAAGTAGAAGCCTTAATAATATTATATTATTAACCCTCGAGGGCCATTCGTATCATATTTGATACAGTATGAAAACAAGCCTTGAAAGAAATATTTTCCTGAAAAATTTTTTAAGAGAAATATTTTATAAATTTCAAATGAAAGTAGTACTGACTGCTCAGTCAATGAATACCAAATGTTTCCTTATAGGGAAATACCAAATGTTTCCTTATAGGGAAATGCTGTATCAAATATGATACGAATGGTCCTAGAGGGTTAATTAAGAATGCATTAATATCTTTCTCAATAATATTTCTGCGTATATGAAAAAATGAACTCGACTGGAATTCGAACTCGGCCTTCCAGTTTCTCATTTCAAGTCGATATCCATTACACCTCAACGCATATCCTTATTAGATACATTAGGATGTAATATGAACTTCTATGTGCCCTGTCCCTTCAGAACGTAGGCGATCCACGTTTCCCTATCACTGGTGGCTCTGAGCACGCCTTCTCCTGTTACACCGTGCAATCCTCGTTCTGTCATCCACATGAAACATGAAAATTTTTGTGTAGTTGTATAATGCATTTATAAACCATTGTAATAACAAAATTACAATATATATATATATATATATATATATATATATATATATATATTCATTCTAAATTATATTCTAGAACATGTACAAACTTTTTTACATATCCACTACAAATTGCACATTTGTTTCGACATCGAGGCTACAATGTCTCATCAGGTCGTATGGAAAGGAATGGAAAGCCTCTTTTCTTATATTTGATGAGTTGTGTGTGGGATGTTGGTGGGGTTAGTGATAAGGGAATAAGTCTTGTGAATTATCCGTTTGAATTTTGAAGAAAGGGGTGTGGGTGGTGAACACGGCTCATTAATGTATAATTTGTAGTGGATATATAAACAAAATTGCACATGTTCTAAAATAAAATTTCGAATAAATATTCACAGCTCTATATATTATATATCGAGAACTCTTTTATATTAATATTTTGGACGTTGTAAAAATTTTTTTTCTTCGTTCCCTAATCACTCGGATATATATATATATATCCGATTGTGTATTTGGGCAACAATCTCTATTTTATGCAGGTTTCATTAACAATGACAGACAAGGTATTATAAGTTTATGTATTTTTATGATTTTGTCCTTTTCAGAACTCAAATTATATAAAAGTATATAAGAATAATACAAGTAAAACAGAATTTATTTATTCGTCACAATGGCTGAAAATATGGTAAAAGCGCTCCAAAATGCAAGACCTTTGGGCAATTCTTATATAATTTGATTATTTTTAATGAAAACTTAATACACACACACGAACATATATATATATATATATATAAATATATATTTATATATATTGTCATCAGATCTGTTTCGCGGTAACACAGATCACCAGTACGGTTAGTCTCCGATTGTTTCCTAACCTGGGCTCGAAACCCGACCGAATTTACGGCAGTCGGCGACTCTACTCCTGGGCCACGGGGCGTTCGGTGGGAGATGGCAGTCTTTTTTAGCGCATATCATATTACGCGCCCAGCAGCCAGCGTGCGCCAATTCATTTTTAATGAATGAGCGATGCGTATATATATATATATATATATATATATATATATATATATATATATACTAAACAATGCGTTCAGTAAAATAAAGAAGGTTAAGAAGGTTTTGGGTATTTCCTATTTATTATACATTAATATTTCGAGATCAAAATCTCATCTTCAGAATGCCAGAGGAGCGTGTGTCTGTACGAGTGAGTCCGTGCCTTTCAAGGAATTTTTCTTCTTCTTCTACGTGCCCTGTCCCTTCAGGACGTAGGCGATCATGGCTCTCCACGTCTCCCTATCCCTTGTGGCTATTAGTATGTTTGCTCCTGTTGCTCCTGGCAACCCCCGTTCCGTCATCCACCTGATCAGGCCCTGCAAATACGTCATCCGCTGCCTTCCTCTGTCTCTCCTTCCTTCTATCTGTCCAGTCAGTATCAGGTTCTCCAGGCTCTCCTTCCTCATTGCATGTCCCAGGAACTTCAGTTGTCTCTTCCTGATGCTCAGCATCAATTTCCTTTTTGTTGCCATTCTTTCTAACACCTCGTCGTTGCTTGTATGCTTAGTCCACGATATCCGTAGCATCCTTCTGTAGAACCACATTTCGGCCGCTTCCAGTGTTGTCCTCATTTTCGATGATATTGTCCAGCATTCACATCCGTATTGAAGAACTGACATCACGGAGCAGTCTAGCACTCTTTTCTTCGTTTCTATTAAGATTTTCCTGTGTTTTAGTATTTTGCTCATCTTCTGGAACGCGTCCTTTGCCATGCAAATTCGCCTTCGGATCTCCTTGTCGCACTTTCCATCTCCTCTAAGAACACTTCCTAGGTACTTAAATTCTTGTACTTGTTTGATTCTGTTATCCCCCACCTGTATTTGGTATTTTGGGTTGTATCTTTTGCTGATGACCATGCACTCAGTTTTCTTAAAGTTTATTTGTAGTCCCTTCTTGTCACTCTCCACTGCTACATTCTGTATGAGGTCTTGTAGTTTCCTTTCCGTGTCCGCAATCAGCACTGTATCGTCCGCATATCTTATGTTGTTCAGGTTGTGGCCTCCAATAACAAATCCTGGCGTGTCATCTAGGGTCCTCAAAATATTCTCGCTGTATAGGTTGAACAAATCCGGTGAAAAGACACATCCTTGTCTTACGCCTTTTTCTATCTTTGTGTATCTACTGAGGTCGTTACCTGTCCGTATGCAGGCCGTTTGCTGCCAGTAGAGATTCTTGATTATTCTTATGTCTTTGCCGAAAATGTCGAGGTTGCCTAGCATCTCCATCAATTCTTTGTGTCGTATTTTGTCGAATGCTTTCGCGTAATCAATGAAGCATAGGTACAAGTCTTTCTTCATTTGTAATGCCCTTTCAGAGAGCATCCTAATCATGAATATGGCGTTCCTTGTTCCAGTGTCTTTGACGAACCCGCACTGTTCCTGCCCTATCTCTGGCCTGATTCTGCTTCTCGCTCTATTCATTAGGATTCTGACAATCAGTTTTGTAATGTGACTCCATACTTTAATTGCGATGATGTTTAGCGCCAATGTTGTTGTTTTTCAGTGGTTTACTGACAAAATATATTTTGGCAAGCAGGTCAGTCAGTTAGTTAAGTGCCATACGTGATGCACGCTTGGGCGATCATGTCTCGAAAGAGACATGACTGACTGGGCAGAATATTATCCCGCAGTAGATTGCCATTGCTTTCTGCGGTAGAGTGGTTGCCGACTAAGGCTATAGAACCCAATCTGTCCTGCTATTTAACCCATAACTGGAATTCGAACTCGGTTCCCCGGTTTCTCGTTCCGTGCCGATATCCACTCCACCACAACGTGCACGATATCGGAGAGTAAATAAAGTGTTGATAAATACAAGGAGTTTTTAAATCAGGTTCATGCCGACTTTGCATTTCCGTGAGAAAAAAATTATGATATTCTTACTCGTCATGTCTGTTGCATTTATTTCAAACCAAGCATTGCTGGACCATCACTGTTGCTTATAGGTTTACAGTGAAAGAAAAAAGGTACAAGAGACATTGAAAAAAGAATAAGACAAGACAAGAAAGGATAAAAGTTGTCAACTGAAATTAGATTTAAACTTTTGGTGATTGTAGCTATCAGACAAGCAAACAAATACAAGGTAATTCCGCTGACGAACAGTGTAAGAAAAAACTGTTCGAAAAGAGGTGGTTACGCTTAGCTATTTGGGGTGGTACTTTGGTGTAAACCTAGTATAACACGCGAAAATAAATGTGGTCATGTCATTCTGATGCGTCTGTTTTCATTTTGGTAGGCTTAATGGGTTTCTATTATTACAACTATTGTAATTAAAACTACTAAATATTATATTCTGACTAACCGTTGGAGCAGGATTGGCAAGTAAGGAGAATATCTTTAAATCTAGTTTAGAAATTTTAAAACTTTTGTTTTCAAATTTATATGATTTACATGTTTCAGTTCTTAAAATTATTATAACTAAAAACTAACGGACATTATATTGTTATTGGAAGTTGTACAATGGTCCGCAATGAAGGGTACTATGTTGAATATATATTTAAAATCCTGAGTCTTTTGTCTTTATGAAGGTAGGTTTGATTTGTTTATATTATTAAATACTAGCAGAATAGCCCGGCGTTGCTCGGGTGTAATGGAAGCTTTAAAACTAATCCATGGTCCTGGAGCTCAGACTCTTTGGACGTTGGCACGAAACACTAAAAAGCAATAGTTGTTTCCAGTTAAAGCGAAACCGTAGACTGAAAGAAAAATGAATGGACGTAAGTCAAATTTTCATTTCCTCGTATCGATATCAAATAAGTTTTTTTCGTTGTAAACTGAATTTTGAAGGCTATATATGTCCTCTGAATAAATGGCCTCATGGCTGAGAGTAAGAGCTACAATTATGCCTACTTAGAGCCAAACCCAAAGCAAAAACTAAAATAAAAGGGATGAAAAAATACAGACATACAGGCAGATAAAGAGACACACACACACAAACATCTTGCATTTTATAATATATATATATATATATATATATATATATATATATATATATATTATCGATTTTCTGCACTAATGTTATAACTGCAACCTTGAAACTTCTTAATATCGTTTCTTATGTCTTTGTCTATGAGTGTATCAAATTTGATTAAAATCGGACCACTCCTTCTATAACCCGTTTTTTTCGATTATCGATTTTCGATATTTATCGGGTTTACCTCGATACAAAACCTAGTTAAGAACACTCGCAGACGCTTATAATACAACTGTGTAAATTTTCAAGAAAATCGGTTCAGCCATTTCGTACTCTATCGGTAACGGACACACACACAGATACACACACACATACATACAGTTGATATTTATTAATTACAAACAATGCTGAATTATTTCTGAACGAGTTTGATGCTATTCATGACACCTATGCGAAAACCTCGAGACATGTTCCTGAATTTTGCGAGCAAATATCAGTGAGTTCGATCCTTGGGTCAGATAGTGCAGATACGATTCTGTGGTAACTGAACCGCTGTAAATAAAAATGGGACACGATATACCCCTACATTGACAGCGGGCCGAAAATAAAATGTTCAGTTTAGAATTACCTGGAGGTTAGTTCGGTCGACGAACATATGAGGAAGTCCGGAGTCTGCAATAGTTGAAACGCTTTGATGAATAGAAACATGATGAATAGTATGATATATATATATATATATATATATATATATATATATATAGTGTATCGAGGCAGCAAATAACTTTCTAAACATATACTAATAAACCCGGTCATAACACGTTACATTGCATTTGACTACATGGTTTTGTTGTCATTTCGCGCAATCACGCGGTGTGACGTCATTGAACCGTATTGTAAATTTACGAACTGCATTTGTTATTTTTGATAACTATTGCCGTTGCCAAGCGGAGTTTTATGTCAACACAAAATAAAATCGTCGGTGATGGTGGATGTTATTGTATTACCGTCTAAATAACCTCTCTGAAGATGGCTCATGTGAGCCGAAAGCTTAGAAGCAAATTAATAAAAAATTATCCAAATAGTGGATAATTTTTCTCTTTATTTTCAACTGAAATTAAAGCCAAAATACGACGTTTAGAACAGCTCATGATTAAACATAATAGACATTCATTGTCTCTTATATTTAACAGTATATATATATATATATATATATATATATATATATATATATATAATATAATATAATATAATATAGTTTTCTTTCGTATAAAATAAGAGCTATAGTTTGTAATCACCGACATTACAACATCTGTAATGGACTGGTGGCTCACAACTAAGCCAGGAAGAAATGTCAAGTTTATTTAGAGACATGTCTTAACAATAACCATAAAATCCAATTATGTACGATAATTGTCGACTACACGAATGCCAAATTTTATTTCACTCTAGAAATGGTCTTCATAAAAGTATTTTATTTGGATCAATATCGAATCAGCTTTTCCGCTGTAAATGTATGACGTGAGGTAATCAAACATTTTGCAGATCGACAATTTTAGAGGCAACAAAACTAACACAAATGCCAACATCCGAGTAACTTGTGGAAAAACCACTCACAAAATGGTAACGTCATTAAATACTAGAATTAGCTTCACTCTATCTGTAGGTATTTTGACGTTTATGAGCAATCATGACAAATTGTATTTGCACTAAAGATTACACTCATCGTAAGACCAAAATATCGTAGATACACTCTTGAGCAAATTAATTGAAACAACTGATTCAGTTTCTTTTCTTTTACTATACGATCAGTTTTAGACCCACTGGAGTGAGAGAGTGTAATCGATTTCTATTTTTTTTTCTCATGTGAGGTCATTTGCAATAATCCCATCTGAGGAAAGGCAATATGCATTTATTTTCAGGATGTATGATGAAATATCTTTGGCCTTGAAAAATATTGCGCTATCCATGATTGTATCAGATATTTATTGTCTCTAATGTCCATTAGTTTCCTACGAACATTGTCTGCGATGGACCTTACTCCTAGGAAGCGTACGAAAATTGTAACTCTGCACGAACACACTGTCAAGCCTAACAGAGAGATCGTCGATAATGTTACTGTCAGCCTTTCAGCTGTCAGTTATATCAAAAAGACGAAGAGTCAAACTGGATCCATTTGTCCAAATGCGATCGGTAGAGAAAAACAACGCCAAGAGACGATGTATACGTGATCAGAGAAAATGTGAAAGATCCTAGGATTAGACGTTTTGTCTCAATTAATTTGAACAAGGGTGTTCACTACATGCTTAATGAATACAAGAGGGACAGTTCAGCATAGGAAGCAACAAGAATTATTCGTGCGTTCTAAGTGTTCTAACAATGGACAAAAGGGCTATACCCGTTTTCTGCAGGTACTTAATAGGCGCTTGGTTGAGTTGGCAGAGCGTTAGTTTTCTGACTATAAATCCCGGGTTCGAATCTCATGGTCGATTTGTTCGGAAGGTGTTATAGGACCGGAGAAGGCGATCCCAGATTGCTGCACCTTTTCCTGTAAACCATACCACGATTTGCCTCAAGTCTTGTGAGTAAAATTTGATTGACGGGACTTATTGCAAGTCGACGGTTGGGCTAGCACAAAGTCACAAGTCATCTTGAGCGAGGAATTGAGTGATCTGGCCTTGTTCAGACTGTTGTTCATGCTAAATAACCCGCTCTCTCTCCCAGAATCTTTAACAAAGGTCTACTCATTTATTAAATACCGGTGGGCTCTATGCTATTGAAAAAAAACACATGATCATGAGCAAGCGTCTGCAACGGGGATCAGCTAGCCAATCTAAAAGACAGGCATCCTTGGATACGAGTGGCAAGTCTTATATGATAACACCACGATGACAAATTTTGATAGTTTTCAAGAGTAGTCGCTACTTGTTGCTTTTAAAGTCTTTTTTGTAATCAGTTCACCCCAAGCAAGGCAATACTGCCACTGGGGGTTACAATTAGAGGAGACGGATGAGAGAAGAGAATACAGTATAGATGATGGTATAGAAACGATAAAAGAAAGGTGAGAATCACGAAGACTGAAGATGGCAATTGACGTTGCATTTAAACTTATGGAAATTGAAACTAAAAGAGAAGCAATTATGGAGAAGGGGGTTCCACAGGCTGGAAGTGCAAGGAAAGAAACTGATCGAGTAGAATTGGTGATTATATTTGCCTATTTTGACGAAATAACTAATGCAGTTATTTATGAAGACGAGTTAAAATCAATGAAGGCAAATATTCACTGTTCTAACATCCCTTATTTATAGTGTACCTAAAAAGTTTTCAGCCCCACTACGTAAATCTTATCATTGACTTAAAAATCTTATAGTATTGATTATTGGGAACAAAGAAAGAAAAACATGAAATTAAGACATGAAACTTTTCAAAACTTTTGTCTCTCTCATTCATTGGCAGTCGAGTTTGAGTTTAAGTTTTGTTTAAAGGCATATCAACCTCTGTCGATTATTTAGAATGTTGATTTAGTGCAGATACGATTCTGTGGAAACCGGGCGTGCGATAAATGAACCGCTGTAAATAAAAATGGGACACGATATCCTCCTACATTGACAGCGGGTCGAAAATAAAATTTTCAGTTTAGAATTACCTGGTCGACGAACATATGAGGAAGTCAGATTTTAATGAAAATTTTTATTCTTTTTTATTTTAGAATACTGAAAATGTCTTCTAATTTTGTATTCAGAAATGTTTTGCTGATAATATGTTTTTCTATCAAAAATATGCTATTTTAATAACTTTTTCTTCAAAAATGTATTGTTGGAAATTTTCTTTCGAAAATGTATATCTTTCTACAAATTTCTATTTTTATGTATATATTTCTATAAAAGTGTATTTTTATACTTTCTATAAAAGTGTATATAAGTGTATCTTTCTATAAAAGTGTATTTTTATAATTTCATTGGGTTTTGACTTCATTTTGGGTGTTAACTATTTGCCCATAGCTGGGACCCTAACAAGTGCTACCACTCCGTGTCAGGATGGACCGGGGAACAATAGCAATTACGAGTTGCTCCTAACAACTTGCCAATTAGAGACTTTGCTGCCGGATGCATTTTACTGTCATGCCCAGGACCGCATTGTCAGTTGAGGAACCTTTCAGCTGACCGACGTTTAATAAAGGTTATCATTGATTTTAGAATATTTTAGATGTTCTCTGTTGTCATTTTGTTATATACTACCGCTGTTCTCGATCTAGACAAACAAGTCTTGAAAAACAATATAATAACGAAGAAGAACACGTATTTGCGTGGAGGAGAAATAGCTTGTGAATTGGTCTTTTTTCTCTTCTCTGCGTTTCCTCTGCGTTCTGTTTTCGGCTAGAAAACCCCCATACTTTTATAACCCAAATTTCTACGCATTGTTTTTTCCCGGGCTTTTGCTTAATTGTGTCATCTATGGTTAGGCACATATGTCAATCAACTTCGCCGGCTATTCCCTTTCCAGCTGGGTGCCTTTGATATCTCACTCTTTTGTCGTTCACTGCTGTGTTTTCTACCTTTGATGCCAATCTCATTTCTGTTGCATCACGATAACATATCACAATTTGAGGTTTTGTTCTGACAATCAAATGTTACTTTACCTCGAGACGAACATTGCCGTTCTTAATAAAGAAGAGTTAAAATTAATGCATGCAAAATCGCGTGTGTCAGTTTATGCATATTTTTTTTTTTTATCATTTCACCCCGAGCAAGGCGGAAACGCTACTGATGTGCAGGGGGTTACATAAATGTAAAAAGATTAATTAGAAAAGAGTGAGGAGTACAAACTAGTTAGAAAGGAACAATAGAAAGATGAGAAAACAGGTGCGATGACAGATACATAGGTGGAGAGAAAGGGAAGGTTATACAGGGGTGGGGAGAGAGCTAGAGTCCAGTGGTTAGTAGATGAGTATTGACTCTGGAGGTTGTAGCCGTCATGAAAGCAAGAATACGGGAGCGAGTTCCACAGGCGGGAAGTGCAAGAGAAGAAGCTGCAGGAGTAGAATTGTCGTCTGCATTTGGCTAACCTGACTGTGAATGGGTGGGACCCAGTTGCCAGTCTGGTTGCACGAGTAAACACCTGTTGAGGAGGCATCAGTGACTTAAGCTCGTCCGAGCAGAAGCCATGAAATTATTTATAGAACAGACAAAGGGAGGCCACATTTCGACGATGGGGAAGTGGCTGCAGTCGAGTCGCCAGATCAGTACCTATCACATTACAGACTCTCCTTTGGAGCTTGTCAAGAACACTGAGGAGAACGGCAGGGGCACCTGACCATAAATGGCAGCAGTACTCCATGCACGGACGGATGGTTGACTTGTATATATGAAGGATGGATTCAGGTGGAAAAAATATCCTGGATCAACATAGTGACCCAACCTTCTTGAGGAAAAAGGAGGATGTGGGGGGCCATGATCGCTTGCGTTCAGAATAGATAAGTTATTTGAACAATAAATATACAAAATGTTGTTCGGGGAGCTATAGCCTGTTTTAAAATGAACATCGCTATCAAGATGCTCAAGAGAATTTTTTTATTTGTCGAACAAAGTCTTCCTTGCTCTCTAGTTTAACTTTGACAGACAGCTGCTAAAGAACGGATAAACGAGAATAATACATGTTAGCTTCGTAATACGCATCTGTTATAAATAAAGGGGGTTTGGTCTTTCCAGACCAAAACAAAAGAAAATGTTCCGAACGATTCTTCATCCCTGTCCAATCAGGTGTTTTAACATCGATGCAACCCCGAGCCTTCAGTCCTTATCTTCGTGACTGGCATGCCTTATACTCTTTCCATGAGAAAATAAAAACACGAACTTTTAAAAATCAATTCTCGTAACAGACTTATCCATTACAAGAATTTCATCTTCTATGTTCTTTACCCCTTCAAGAAATTGGCTAACATGGCTCTCCACAAGTTTCTGTCCTTTGAACGCTATCAATAATTCAAATCGAAAATAAGTCAGTATTTTTTTATATATTCATATCGCTCCAAGCAAGGCAGTTTACTGCCACTGGTGCGCAGGTGTTACATAGGAGGAAAGTTATGAGAAAGAGTGACAGGTTATAGGGGTGACAGGAAGTGAGTAGAAGGATGGATGTGGCCATAAAGTTATGGATCGGTTCATATATTAATTTTAATGTAGAACTGACCCCAATTTTATACCCACATTATAATAGTATAGAAATTGTTTTTCTTTTTAATCATATCGCCCCAAGCAAGGCATTTTACTGCCACTGTTTTGCAGGGGGTTACATAGGAGGAAAGTTATGAGAAAGAGTGACAGGTTATAGGGGTGACAGGAAGTGAGTAGAAGGATGGATATGGCCATAAAGTTATGGATCGGTTCATATATTAATTGTAATGTAGAACTGACCCCAACTTTATACCCACATTATAATAGTATAGAAATTGTTTTTCTTTTTAATCATATCGCCCCAAGCAAGGCATTTTACTGCCACTGGTACGCAGCGGGTGACATAGGAGGAAAGTTTTGAGAAAGAGTGACTGGTTATTGGGGGTGTCAGGAAGTGGGTAAGAGAAGGAGGAGAATACTGATAAGAGTTGAGTGGACCAAGAAAAGAGCATGATAGAGAGGATGCAAGTCAAGGAGATAGGAGATGACTAGTAACTTTACATTTAAATTTCTGGAGATTGTAGCTGTCGAAGAAGCAAGTAAACGGTAGAATTCTACAGGCGAGAAGTGTGAGAAAAGAAGCTGCTAGAGTATAATTTGCGTTTGTATAAAGGACACACAGACAGAGAAACAGCTAGACAGACACACACACAAACATATTGCCTTTTATATATAGAGATTATTTCACTGTACTTTTTAAGGCATTTTTTTTCACTTAAGCTGAAATTTCCAGGGGTTCCTTAAATGTGTTTGGGTTTCTTGTTTTATCTTTCTAACCAAACCTACCGTGACTGGCACTATTGTTTTCATTCTTCTACATTCCTCTAATGACCGTCAGTTTCTCTCTGTATATAGAACCATAACGCGCAACAATCCAGAGAATTACTTTAAATTATTGACGCACGCTTTATATATGTGTCTGTTATTTTTTTTTTGTTTTGCTATATAAGAGAATGTGTTTTGTCGATAAAATTTTCACACCCCCGTCTAGCTGCGCAAATAGACAAATAAAATATTTTATTTTTACTGCTGTCAGGAAAAATCGACGTAGACTTATTGCATCGAGTTGTAACTAAATTTCTCTTTGACTTTCCCATGGAGCTAAACAGTTGCAGACTACCCAAAGGATAATGTATGCACCGGCTTTCCTTCAATATAAGCTGGCTGGTGTCTGAGAGTCCCCTGTGGTCCGAGTGGATATCTGCATTGCACAAATCTGAAACATATACAACTGTTCTACACCCTTATGCGAATTGATTAAAAAAAACTGCTTAAGTTTCTTTTCTTTCATCATTTGATTAGATACCTACTGGAGTGGCAGGGTGTAATCGACTTCTGTTTTTCCTCTGCTTAGGTCATTTGCACTGGTGTGCAGTAATATGAAAAATATGAACACAAGAAAAAAGTGAATCACAATACCTTGTCAATCGTCTTTAATGAAAAATGGATAAAAAAGTTATTCTGCCCCAATACACAATATATATTAAGTTCAGTTTTGTTTAACGGCATATCAACACCTCTGTGGGTTATTTAATTCTACAAAGATGGGGTTTTAAAGTATTTTTAATGTTCGGTTAGAGTGAGAAAGATGATTTTGTCAGCTTTTAATGAAATTTTTTTGTTTTTATTGTTTTATCTTAGAAGACTGAAAAAAGTCTTCTAATTTTGTGTTCAAAAATGTTTTGTTGAGAATAAATGTTTTTTTTTTTTTTTAAATGTGTTATGGTTATTTTTTTTTCAAAAATGTATTATTGGATAATATTTTACTTTCAAAAATATTTATTTTTCTATAAAATCTATTTTATGTATATATTTCTATAAAAATGTATTTTTATGCTTTCATAGGGTTTTCATCCCAGTTTAAGAGTTAACTATTTGCCCATATCTAGGACCCTAACAGGTGCTACCACTCCGAGTCAGGGTGTACCTGGGAACAACAGCAATTAAGAGGTGGTTCCATGCTCCGCACAACCTCCCAATCAGTGGCCATTCTGATGGATGCATTTTACCGTCATGCCTAGGACCACACACACACAATATATATATATATATATATATATATATATATATATATAAACATGTCTCGATGAATAATCTAAACAGATTTTGAAATAATTATTTCATAGAACGTTGAGACCTCTTAGCAAAAACCACAACGATTGTGCAAATTAATTGAAACAACTGCTTTAGCTTTCTTTCTTTTATCGTACGGTCGGTTTTAGACCTCCTTGAAGTGACAGGGTGTAATCGATTTATATATATACACACACACACACACACACACACACACACACACATATATATATATATATATATATATATATATATATATATATATTCAGATTTGTTCATTCATAGTGAATCTATTTTCGAGGTGTATGATGAAATTTGTTTGGGCTAAAAAATATTGCGCCAACCATGATTGCATTAGCTTTTTATCACGCTCCAAAACTATTGTCTCGACTGTCAATTAGTTATCGTAGGGCATTGTCTGCGATGGATATTACTCCAAGGAAACTTACGAAAATTGCATCATTGTAAGAACACACTGGCAAGTCTTACAGAGAGATCGCGGATGTTTTTGGTGCAAGCCTTTCAACTGTCAGCCGTGTGATCAAGGCGGCTTAAAGAACTGGATCTCTCAGTCCGAATTGTAACAGAAAATGCGGTCGGAAGATAAAAACAACGACGTAATGTGATCAGAGACAGTACGAAAGAACTTGGGAAGGCATTATTTGTTTTCTTTCAATTAATTTACACATTGTTGTTGCATTTTATGGAGACAGTATGACAACCTGTTCAAATCTAACACACATTAGATATATCTGACAAGATCATAAGCACCGTCATAAAAAACGACAGAAAAACCCACTGAGGAAAGACTTACTTTATTTCTTCAGAAGCTGTATAACTCAGTATTGCTTAGGATTTTTTAGTGGTTATGTTGAAATGATAAAGTCAAGTGCTTATTGAAAAAACTCGAGTATGCCGTGGTACATAATTTAAAAAAGTGTTAAGTAAGTATTAGTTTTTGTTGCATTTATAAAACAGGATTCATGCTTGGTCAATTTTGCTAATAAACGGGAATGGTGTATTGTAATATAACGGTCTGGCCCACCCAAGAAAGGCTGATACAAGTCGTGTTGTTTCCGGTCGGTGAAAAGTAACGGATGTCACTTTGACCCTATTTCCGGCAGATGCGGAAATAACTCAGAGGCAAACAGACAGGTGACTCTGAGAATTACGTAGGCGTCGCGTGGGCGTCGCGTGATCAAGGCAAAGCCGGAAGAAACAAGTCCCGGTTTTGGAAGATATATAAAGACCGCGAAAACACGGATTCGCAGTCAGAAGAAGTGAGAGCAGAAGTAGCAGCAGAACCACAGAGCACGAAGGAAGGCAGTTCACAGCTGCCCCCAATAGCATGCTGCTATTGCGGGGTACGCATTCGTCAACCCTTAGAAGCGCGCTCTCACTCTCTGTTCACTAGGCTACACGGTCCATCGTTCATTAATAAAAAATATCACTTGATATATTTTTATATACAGACGTGTTTGTTGTTTATTGATATACAACAGTATGTTCCATTGAAAAAACGGAGACCTCTGTTACGGGAGCCTGTAATCTGATGCTATGACCTTGTGACACAGAAGCAGTGAATGCATTGTCTCTGCAACGTCGCAGGAATGGTCACTTTGTATAAAACGTTCTTGTTATGTCATATGATAAGGAAGAAGTTACAAAAAAAACCCGATTGTTGTTGGAATACAACTAATAGTTTCAGAGACATAAACAATCGCAAAAAGCAATTTATGTGCGCATATCAAGGCACCAGGCCTTGATATACCAGTGACTAGGCTTTGACTAAGTTTGTGTGAAGCGTCTTTGAGAAATGCATGAAAGTACACAAAAGATAACCTAAATGAGGTTTGTTAGAAAATTTTGACGAATCTTGCAGATTGATTCTAAATATTTTTGTGTACATCAAAGGTTTGGACCTTGGTCTACAAGTTACCTAAGGCGTCTCGGAAGAGAAGAGTTCATGAATTCTAAACATTTCGATGATTTCTGCCGTACCCTCTAAATCGATTCGAGAAATGTTTGTGTATATCAAAGGTTCATGCCATGATCAACAAGTGATCCAATTTTGGTTAAAATCGCACTAATCTTTTTAGAAGACATATTCAATTATATTATCCACATAGGGGAAGTTACCATTTGATCTGGCAACCTCTTAGACCTCTCGACCACGAATGACATTCAGTCTAAGCAGATATGATTGTTTCGATGAATCGAAAATTGTGTTATATAGGCTTGTTTAAAACCTCGTTTAGACTGAAAGTTATTCGTGGTGGAGAGGTCTAAGACGTTACCAGATCATATATATATATATATATATATATATATTGAGCGTTTAATTAGTTTTTGGTCATAATAAACTTAGATCAGTGCACCTTTGTATTAAAAAGTGTTCAATACAACTCTTATGTTTTTTCCAAATATGTTGAGGCTGCAAAGCATCTCCATCAATTCTTTGTGGCATACTTTGCATAATCAATAAGACATAGGTACAAGTCCTTCTTCATTTTTATTGCCCTTTCAGGGAGCATCCTAATCATAAGTATAGCATTCCTAGTTTCAGTGTCGTTGAAGAAACGCACTGTTCTTGTCCTATCTCTGGCCTGATTCTGCTTCTCGCTCTAATCGTCAGTTTGGTTATATGTCTCATTTAACTGATTGTTGTGTGGAGTTCGCACTCGTTTCCACCTGGTTTCTTAGGCAGTGCTATGAATATTGACCTGCTGAGCTGGTATAACAGCACTATTATAAATTTAATTTATTATTTCTGTCATTCTCTTTGCCAAATTCTTCCAGTGTTATCAGCAGCTCTATGACTATGCCGTCTGGTCCCGCTGATTTGTTTCTATTCAGTTTGGCTATTGCAGATTCCACTTCAGAATTCAATATTTCCGGTCCGTCCTCATCTTTGTATGTTATCGGTTGCTCTCTCCTGTCGTAGAAAAGATCTTTTATATATTCTTCCCATCGTTGGATTATTTCTTCTTTATCCAATATGATTGTTCCATCCTTGGATTTTATACATCCTTTTGAAGAGCAGGTTTTTTGTCCTGTCAGTTCTTTTATTTCTTTATGCATGTCTGCTTTATTATGCCTACTCAGTTATCTTTCCCGGATGCCAAGTATGAAATTTTTTTTCGTTTGCATTCTCTTGAATGCAAACGAAAAAACCTCTCAACCTTGTCGTTGCTCACATGTTCTGTCTATGTTATCCTCAGTATCCTTCTGTAGTACCACAATCCTTCTGCTTTGAGTTTCTCATTTGTCCTTGAAACGATCGTCTAGTATTCGCTGCCATATAGGAGGACAGATATCCCATAACAGTCCAATACTATTTACTCCAACAAAATCTTCCTGTTTCTCAATACTGTGCCCAGACTTTGAAATGCGTCGTTGGCCATGTCAATCTATTTTCAGATCTCAGTTTCGCACTTTCTATCCTCTGTTACAATGCTTCCCAGGTATTTATCCTTCTGTACCTTTTTGTTCTTAGCGTCACCGACATGTAGTCGGCATTTTGGGAATCTCTTCTGCTGATGACCATGCATTCGTCTAATAATTTCCTAAGTTGATGTTTCTACCAACTGGTGTCTGTCGTCCCAAAGAATGACATATACATAAAGTCCGTGTGCTCTTTAAGAGATTTATAACATTTTTGCATTTGTAATATAAATAATCTGCAAAAAATGTGATAATGTGTGTATTTTTCAGATTTGTTCATTTATAATGAATCTATTTTCGAGGTGTATGATGAAATTTGTTTGGGGTAAAAATATTGCGCTAACCATGATTGCATTATCTTTTTATCACGCCCCAAAACTATATATACCTAGTTTTAAATATAATTATTGAATAACTAGCAGTATAGCCTGGCGTTGCTTGGGTGTAATGAAAGCTTTAAAACTAATCAATGGTCCTGAAACTCAGACTCAGCCTAATGAATATTTGAAATAATAAAATAACTGCAACAATTTACCAATCGCACCTAATATATATATATATATATATATATATATATATATATATATGCACTAGCAGTATAGCCCAGCGTTGCTCGTGTGTAATGAAAGCTTTAAAACTAATCCATGGTCCTGGAAATCAGACTCATCGTAAAGAATATTTGTGTGAAGTTTGGTGAGAATCGGATAAAAATTGTTGATTTGTATAAAAGATATACAGATAAACAGACACACACACAAACATCTTGCCTTTTATATATATATATATATATATATATATATATATATATATTATCGATTTTCTGCACTATTGTAAGAACTGAAACCTTGAAACTTCTGAATATCGTTTCTTCTACCTTTGTCTATGAGTGTATCAAATTTGATTAAAATCGGACCACTCCTTCTATAACCCGATTTTTTTATTATCGATTTTCGATATTTATCGAGGCTACCTCGACACGAAGCCAGCTAAGAACACCCGTAGCCGCTTATAGTACAATTGTGTAAATTTTCAAGAAAATCGGTTCAGCCGTTTCGGAGTCTATAGGTAACGGACACGCACACACACATATACACACACACAGACACACACACACACAGACAAATTTCCATTTATAAATAAGTTTAGATTCTTTACCACAAATGTTGCAACAATTTTAAATCAGTAAAAAAATATTATTATTAAAATCGTATTACCTTTTGTATTGCTAATGATGGAGTACATGTGGAAACAAATAAAATTTCAACAAAACTTTAAAAAATATAGTTTTACTTTTTTCTAATCCTTTATTACAAATTATTTCTATAGCAAATACAAATGAATTCAGAATTTTTTAAAGTGCACACGAATTCTATGGACACCCTGTATTTAGTGACACAAGTCTTGGATCTGTATATATACCCTAACTATTCAGAAACCTATTATTCATATATCCGAAGTTAGACTGAAAAGTTCCTAGGCAAACTACGAAGGTCTGATTCTAGAGATGCGAAATCTTGAACGCATTAATTTCAACCTTTCTTATTAATAAATTCATTTGTTTCTTTCCATCTACCTGATCTGTTAGTGGACTATCAGAAATGGTTCGTCTCCATATTTTTTTTAATCATATCACCCCGAACAAGGCGGTAACGCCACTGATGTGCAGGGCGCTACATAAGAGAGAAAAGATTGGAAAAAAGAAAGCCGGAAACCACATTCTAAACAGGAAACAAGAGATGAGACTCTACACCTGTTCAATAGACGTGGGTGGAGAGTGAACCGGGCGATAGTTGAGTCTATCTATTCCAATTGAAGAAAAGAAAAAAATAAATAAATAAAAGAGTGTAAAGATTAGAAAAGAAAAACCCGGAAACCACATTCAGAACGTTCAACGGCTGACACATAGCGAATATGGCAATAAAGACGAGGACAACAGTCCGAATAGTGTAGATAATAGAAATTTCAATAATGTTCTAGTATAAAAAAAAATAACGACAGAAAGGGTTGCCTGCTTTTCAACCAACGCAAAAAAATAAATAAATAAATAAATAAATAAAAGAGTGAAAAGAATGGAGAAGAGAAAGCCGGAAACCACATCCTAAATGGGGATCAAGGGATGCGCCTCTACACCTGTTCAATAGACATGAGTGGAGTGTGAACCGGGCGGTAGTTAAGTATATATACTCCAATTGAAAAAAAAAGAAAAAAGAAAAAGAAAAAAGTGAAAAGAATGGAAAAAGAAAGCCGGAAATCACATCCTAAACAGGGAACAAGGGATGAGCCTCTTAACCTGTTCAATAGACATGGGTGGAGTGTGAACCGGGCGGTAGTTTAGTCTATCTACTCCAATTGAAAAAAAAGAAAAAGAAAACAGTGAAAAGATTGAAAAAAAGAAAGCCGGAAACCACATCCTAAAAAGGGAACAAGGGATGAGCCTCTACACTGTTCAATAGACATGGGTGGAGTGTGAACCGGGCGATAGTTTAGTCTATCTACTACAATTGAAGCAAAAGAAAAAAGAAAAAGAAAACAGTGAAAAGATTGGAAAAAAGAAAGCCGGAAACTACATCCTAAACAGGGAACAAGGGATGAGCCTCTTCACCTGTTCAATAGACATGGGTGGAATGTGAACCGGGCGGTAGTTTAGTCTATCTACTCCAATTGAAAAAAAAAGAAAAAAGAAAAAGAAAACAGTGAAAAGATTGGAAAAAAGAAAGCCGGAAACCACATCCTAAACAGGGAACAAGGGATGACCCTCTACACCCGTTCAATGGATATGGGTGGAGTGTGAACCGTTTAGTTTAGTCTATAATTCGGAACAAATTCCGAACAATCATTTGTATGTCATTCAACAGCAAAACTAACTCACCAGACGTGATCTACAGCCAAAGTTTTATAAAAGTTTTTAAAAAGTCGATAATGCTGTCGATATAGGAAAGGTGCTGTGTTAACTGGTGCAGAAGTGTATTATTTCTGTTTCTGTTGGTCCAGTGAAACGTATAATTCGATTCGGCTGGGGAACGAAATCGATGGTGTAGGAGGGTTGGCTGAAAAGTTCATAAGCTTACCAAGAAACACTGAAACCAAATGAGCGTTTTTCTTTCAAGATAATGCCCCTTGCGTTTCGCCCATTTCTTACTTCGATGTTTTCAGTGTCTAGATTCAAGTGGTGAAGTGGCTTTCATTCTATTGGTCAAAAATGTCATCAACAGCAGACATGTTGTCATCATCAATGCGATATAGTTTCCAAGCGTTTTATCATAAGAAACAAATGATAGTCAGATAGGGTCCAATCAAGAAAGATAGAAAGGGTAATCGACCATTTCAAAGTCACAATGACGAAAGAATTGTTTTGATAAAACTAAACACATTTCGTCAGTTTTTCTATATCGTTTCTTCCTGATAGCCTTTCATGACTGCCCTGATAAGTTAGACATAGAACGCTACATTGATGGCGTGAAACTTTTGATAATATACGCAATATTTTTAGAACCCTAAGAAAAATGAGACCTCCACTTTGGCCTTTCTCGGAGCAGGTGAGGAGTGGTGTTTCTACTGCATATACTGTTTCGTAGTCTCAAAATCAAACTGAGAAACCCAACACTCATCCTGGGTTAAGAAACGTCCAAGGGAATCAACTGGATCTGCATGAAACAATTATCTCGTCATGTTGTCAGCCTGTTGCGCTTTTGAGGCGTCAGGAGACGGTGTAATATATTACCTAGAATGTAAATTAAGCGACTACCTGAATGTGTGTTGTGGTGCAGTGGATATCGACTCGGAACGGTAAATCAGGAAGCAGAGTTCGAATTCCAGTTAAATTCCTTGCGTTCAGTTACGGACAAATACCACTGGGAAAGGTATTAATCCGTTTATTGCCTCTAGTTATGTATTCAATAATAGGACAGATTTGGTTCTATAGCTTTGGCTGGCAACCATTCTACCACAGAAAGCTATGGCAACCTACTGGGGGATAATGTTCTGCCCAGTCAGTCATGTCTCTTTCGATACATGATCGCCGAAACCGTGTGTCACTTAACTGACTGACCCGAAAAAAGCAAATGTGCGTAGGAATTTGGGGGTCATATAAGTCTGGGGTTTCTTGACCAAGAAGACAGGTGAGGAAGACAGAACAGAGAGAGAGAGAGAGAGAGAGAAAGAGAGGGAGAGAAAATGAGAACAGGGAATCTTCGCTGGTTAATGATTCCCTTACAGCTTCTATGTGTGAGTGATTCTTTCTGACTACCCTCCACCCATACAACTTTCACCGTGGAAGAAAAACAATATAAGAGTATATTTTCATATATACGTGACCAAACGCCTATCTCATGTCAAGTTCCTTGCACAAAATACCCTTAACTGTTGCAAAACATGCTAACAGCACTGGTTATCTTATTTATGGTCACTCAGCTGCCATTAATCACCATGTGGTGGACATGATCAATGTTCTTCTCGGAGATGTCAGTTGCAGGACGTCCAGACTTTAGGCCCGGTTCATGGCTCTACCTTGCCCTTCTTAATGTAGCTGCTTGCGCAGTTGATAAAGCTGGAGTGTCATCTGCTATTGTAGCAACTATGTGTTATGGGCAATTACCTACACACTAATATGAACTCTACCGGACTACATAAATACCGAGAGTTATCTGCTCTAGTGGGTAAGTGGCAGCAGCTACGATACTCATTTGTTAGTATGCCGTTTCGGCGCTAAGTACTATTATACTCTATTTCCTCTGTACACTGTTCCGCTTTTGTAATATAATATTGTTTCCAACCGTATACTGTGTCCGAGTCTTTCTTGTGACCTTTTTCCGAGGGCTACATCACTAAGAAAATATAATAATGTTGTATGTATGTGTATATCTGTCCATGATTTATCTATCAATCAGTCAGGCAATCATGATCTGAGCCCAACTCTCTTTATCTATCTATCTATCTATCTATCTATCTATCTATCTATCTATCGCAGTCAGTTTGTAGCTCTCTCCCCACTCTCTCTCTCTCTCTCTTTATCTATCTCAACCGTTTTATTATCTATCTATCTATCTATCTATCTATCTATCTATCTATCTATCTATCGCAGTCAGTTTGTAGCTCTCTCCCCCCTTCTCTCTCTCTCTCTCTTTATCTATCTCAACCGCTTTATTATCTATCTATCTATCTATCTATCTATCTATCTATCTATCGCAGTCAGTTTGTAGCTCTCTCCCCATTCTCTCTCTCTCTCTCTTTATCTATCTCAACCGTTTTGTTATCTATCTATCTATCTATCTATCTATCGCAGTCAGTTTGTAGCTCTCTCCACCTTCTCTCTCTCTCTCTCTCTTTATCTATCTCAACCGTTTTATTATCTATCTATCT
This sequence comes from Ascarosepion bandense, assembly GCA_037127315.1. Lineage (NCBI taxonomy): Eukaryota > Metazoa > Mollusca > Cephalopoda > Sepiida > Sepiidae > Ascarosepion > Ascarosepion bandense. The sequence continues at coordinate 857,177 of JBBBDQ010002013.1, read as the reverse complement.
ATCTATCTATCTATCTATCTATCTATCTATCTATCTAAGCTCTTTATCTATTTCTGTTCATATCAATTTATCTATTTCTGTTCATATCTATCTATATAAATGTTGTGGGGAACAATATGAACTAATATGAACTCTACCGGACTACATAAATACTTATGACGGACATGGGGTATCAATGCAAATCAAATCTTTATCCAATGAAATCACTCTCGCCTTCGTATGTTACTTTCTTCCCCTGGTTTAACCAATGAAGCGGCCATATTTCTGATGACATCATTTCTTGCCGACTTTTTCATTTTGATTTAATTGATTATATCATTTATTTTCCGGTATGAAAATCTGTTCACAGCGAATTTAAGAATTTCAGGATTTAACCTTTTTGGCATCATCAAAAATTTGTGACAATATCGAAACAATATTCTGGCTACCGCTTACTTTCACCACCCGTAATGTTTCCGATTTCTCACATAATGGCTACCGATACGATGACCCCGTCTGACTCGCTGCCTACACCCGCAAAATGTTTTTCAATTCACTCAGCCATTCTTCATTATTTCATTTTGCAAAATTTGTTTTCACAATTCATTAGGTGCTTTCATACTGCAACCGAAATAACAACTTTATTATCCATTAGGCTTATTTTTCTCTCTGCTCATATTGGAACAATTAATCTGCACAATTAATGATACAACTAATAATGATTTCTTTCGCTCCGTCATGCTAAAATAGTGTTATGTTTTTTCCGCATGCAGAAATAGTGTTACACAAATGCAGAAGAATGCACACTTCTGTTTAAAAGATGGCACAAAAGCATTTTTCATGGTATGTCACAAAGATCTATTTCAGCTGCTAAGACCAAGCTGTTGTCTGTCAACCATTACAGGCAACCTCTCCTGCCTCCCATAAGCATGGACCAAGCGATTCTCCCGGAGAGAAATACACTACGCCTCCTCGGACTTACCCTGTCCTCAGACCTCAAAGGGAACCACTATATTGAATCCATAGCAAAATCTACTGCTAAGAAGGTTGGGTCACTATGTCGATCCAGGGTGTTTTTTCCACCTGAATCCTTCCTGCATATATACAAGTCTACCATCCGTCAGTGCATGGAGTACTGCTGCCATTTATGGTCAGGTGCCCCTGCCGTTCTCCTCAGTGTTCTTGACAAGCTCCAAAGGAGAGTCTGTAATGTGATAGGTACTGATCTCGCGACTCGACTGCAGCCACTTTCCCATCGTCGAAATGTGGCCTCCCTCTGTCTCTTCTATAAATACTTTCATGGCTTCTGGTCGGACGAGCTTAAGTTACTGATGCCTCCTCAACAGGTGTTTACTCGTGCAACCAGACTGGCAACTGGGTCCCACCCATTCACAGTCAGGTTAGCCAAATGCAGACGACAATTCTACTCATGCAGCTTCTTCTCTTGCACTTCCCGCCTGTGGAACTCACTCCCGTTTTCTTGCTTTCCTGACGGCTACAACCTCCAGAAATTTAAATGCAAAGTCAATACTCATTTACTAACCACTGGACTCTAGCTCTCTCCCCACCCCCGTATAACCTTCCCTTTCTCTCCACCTATGTATCTGTCATCGCACCTGTTTTCTCAGCTTTCTATTGTTCCTTTCTAACTAGTTTGTACTCCTCACTCTTTTCTAATTAATCTTTTTACATTTATGTAGCCCCCTGCACATCAGTGGCATTTCCGCCTTGTACGGGGTGAAATGATTAAAAAAAAAATTAAGCTATCAAAGTACCATATTTGTTTCAGAAGGAATTACGAACAAACGTCTGTCTGTCACGCAACTGCTGAAGGCTATTTTAGCAGTCGGTCGCAGGTGGTGAAATTTTGGACTCGAATTTATTTTAATTTTTTTTAAATCGATAATATTGTATAGATACGAAAGATTCTGAATTAATTATTCAATAGTGTATTATTGGATTTATGTTTCAGTTGATCCAGTAAAGCTTATAATCCGATTCAGTTCTGTAGTCTGGGATTGCAGTAAATTGATAGGGTACGTGTACTATTTGTATTTCTTAATATATTTTGTTTAAAGTTAATCATTATAATTGCGTTTTAAGTTAATCATTTGTTACTATCATGCGTGATTTACGCTTAGGCGATCATATCTCAAAAGAGACATAAATGACTGGGCAGAAGATTTTCCCACAGTAGGTTACCATTACTTTCTGCAGTAGGCTGGTTGCCAATCAAGGCTATAGAACCAAATCAGCCATGTTATTTAACCCACAGCTGGATATTTCCTATTTTCTTAGCTTATCTTTCAGAGAATTACGCCTTAGCATAATTTCCTATCATTACTTTTGTCTTTTTTAATATCCCTCCTAATACCTGTGATGGGGAGCACATATATAAGACAAGAGACAGGGACAAATTATAATTAATATATATATATATATATATATATATATATATATATGTGTGTGTGTGTGTGTGTGTGTGTGTGTGTGTGTGTGTGTGTGTTAATTATTTCGGTCCGTTATTCCAGAAAGTTCCAGAAATTAACGAAACATGCTGTTTAATTAAAAAGAAAAGAATATCTACTGAATACGAGTATCGATTAAAAATAAAAATACTTACTCCGTTCATTTTGTCCATTCGTCATTTTGTCTGCTCAACATTTTGTCTATTCGTCATCTTGCCTTTCGACACTTTGTCTATTCAACATATTGTCCATTCGTCATTTTGTCATTCGACACTATCCGGTTAATATTTTGTCCATTCGTCATTTTGTTTTTCGACACATTGTCTTTCCCGTATATTTTCGACACTTTGTTCAAGAGTTTGTCCATTCGTCATTTTGTCTTGCGACATTTTGTCTGTTTAACATTTTGTCTATTCGTTATTTTGTATTTAGATAATTTTCCTTGTCAGGATTTAGTGCATTCGTCATTTTGTCTGTCAAGATTTTGCATGTACAATATTTATATGTCAGAAATGATAATTGTTGATTCTAGAAATGTAAATAGAAACAAAACCAATGCCAGAAATTTATTAGAACCTTGAATAAGTTCTTGTTGTTTTCCAACACAAGATGTTCTGCGTGCCTGAACTTCCAGATGGTAACGCATTTATAAAAAGTAGAATACGCTAGCTTTAAATTCAATTTATATGATTTCGCCAAAGTGTAAACAACTTTGTTTTTCATAGCATTAAACATGTCGGATTTTGTGCAAATGATATATTTGCAGGGAATTAGCTGTTGGAAACAACACACAGAGTTTGTTTTAGACGCTTTAAAAAATGATTTTGATGTTAAAGATAGAGAACGCTCTGGCTCACCAAAATGTATGAAGACGAAAAATTGGGGGCATTACCTCGTAAAGATTCATGTCAGATGCAAGTTGAACTCTCAGAATCATTAGAAGTTGATCAGACAACATTCAAAAACAAGAACATTGGGTGCCGTACGTTTTGAAACAGAGAGACATCGAAAGGCGTCTTGTCACGTGTGGACAGCTGCTTCAACGGTCGAAATAAAAAAAGTTTTATGAATCGTATCATTACCGGCGATGAAAAGTATATTCACTACGATGACCATAAACGTAGAAGATCGTGTGGTAAGCCCGGTCATGCATCAACGTCGGCGGCAAAGATGGGATCAACTAGATAATTATAAGTTGCTCAAACTGACCTGAACTTATTACAACAATTGATATGTTTGGGCCGAGTATTAAAGAAAAACGGCTGTTATACAAGCAGACATGACAAAGTGATTTTGCAACATGAAAACGAGAGGCCATATTCTGCAAAAAGGCTGAAAACCTACTTGGAAAAGTTTAAATGGTAGTTCTACCATTCAACAGACTTTGCCCCGTTTGGATATTACTTGTTCCGATCGATGGCACATGGCCTGGCTGAGCAGTATTTTCATTCCTATGAAGATGCCAAAACATGAAACGACTCGTGCTTACCCGAAAAAGACGTGTCGTTTTTCCGACGTGGAATTCAAATGCTTCCAGAAAGACAGAAAAAGAAGTGGCTAACGATGGTCTATATTTTCAGGGACATATTCTTTTTACTAATTTTTTGTAAATAAAACATTACTTTTCATGAAAAATAAGCGGGAACCTATTCAAAAATATAATACATAATATGACAAATCCTGATGCCATAAATATAAATAATGATAACTCCCATTGCTAGATATGAAAATAATGATAACTCCCAATACTAGATATGAAAATAATGATAACTCCCAATACTAGATATGAAAATAATGATAACTCCCAATACTAGATATGAAAATAATGATAACTCTCAATACTAGATATGTAAATAATGATAACCCCCAATGGAAGAGATGTTGATAGAAAGAAAACGTTGTCTGTGATAGTTAAATTTTCGACAGTAATTTTTATTTTAACATTCAAAATACAAAAGTTTTCGTTTTTGCGAAAATCATGTGTTCAATCATACAATTGCCGCATAAGGCATTCGTCATTCTTTGTGGCGTACCTTGTCAAACAGGTGGTTTTTCTTCCATATCCACGTTTAACAAAGTGTCATCTGCCTAATTTTTTTTTTAATCGTGTCACCCCAAGCAAGGCATTCCACTGCCACTATAGCGCAAAGGGTTACATAGAGAGATTGGATATAGGAAATGTCAGAAGGAGGGTGATAGACAACTTAGGATGTACATAGGGAGACAGTTGGAGAGAGTGGGTGTGAGTTAGTGTGTTAGGAGGTGTCTATTGACCTTACATTTAAACTCCTGGAGGTTGTAGCCGTCGGGGAAGTAAACATGCGGTAGGGAATTCCATAGGCGGGAAGCGCGAGGAAAGAAGCTGTTGGAGTAGAAATTGCAGTTACATTTCATCGGTTTCACTGTAAAAGTGTGGGACCTAGTTGCCAATCTGGTATCACGTGCAAATTCACATCTAGGGGGCACCAGTGATTTAAGTTCGTCAGAGCAGAAGCGATGAAAGTATTTATAGAAGAGGCACAGGGAAGCCACGTCACGCCGGTGAGAGAGATACTGCAGGCGGTCAGCCAAGTCGGTATCAATCACATTACAGATTCTTCGCTGTATTTTGTCAAGAACCCCGAGGAGAATAGAAGGAGCACCCGACCAGATGTGGCAGCAGTACTCAATACACGGGCGGATGGTGGATTTATATAATTGCAGGATAGATTCTGGCGGAAAGAATTTCCGGGCCCTGCACAGAGAGCCTACTTTCATAGCTGCGGATTTAGCAATGGATTCGACGTAGTCATTCCACTTGAGGTCCGCTGAGAGTGTCAGGCCAAGCAGGCGTAGTGATTTACTCTCTGGGAGGCAAGCCTGTTCCATGGTAATGGGAGGGAGGTGTGGTTGTCTGTGGTGGTTAATTGACAGCAGCTTCGTTTTGGAAGAATTGAATTTTACGAACCATTTCTTACCCCAATCCACCACGGATTGGAGGTCCTTCTCAAGCTCGGCAGCGAGGTTCGCCTTGTCACCAACACCAGTTTTTTGATCGAGGCGAGAGTATGTTGATACTTTTTTTTACATTCGCCAGTAATAACTTCTTCTTTTATGTGCCATGTCCTTTCAGGACGTAGGTGATCATGGCTTTCTACATCTCCATATTCCTTGTGGCTCCTAGCTCGCTTTCTCCTGTTGAACCACGCAAACCTCGTTCCGTCATCCACCTGATCAGCTCCTTCCAAGCCGTCCTTCCTCATTGCATGTCCTAGGAACTTTAGTTGTCTCTTCCTGATGCACAGTATTAATTTCCTTTTCGTTTCCATCCTTTCTAAAACCTCGTCATTGCTCACATGCTCAGTCCATGATATCCGCAGCATCCTTCTGTAGAACCACATTTCAGCTCCTTCAAGTTTTTCCTTCATCTTCGAAGATATTTTCCAACATTCACTGCCATATTGAAGAACCGACATCACATAGCATTCCATTACTCTCCTCTTTGTTTCTAGTGAAATTGTCCTGTTTCTTAATACTTTACTCAAGCACGTCTCGATAGCTTCGATTTCGTCTTTATTTGCCATCTTTTCCAGCTTTCAATGACATATACGTTACAGATTTTTTCTTCTTTGTTTATGAGACATGTCCCTTCAGAAAACAGATCTTGGCCTTCTTTTTCTCCCTGTCTCTTATAGATTTTAACACTCTTTCTTGTGTTCCCCCTACCAAACCCAGCTCTGTCACCCAGTGGCACAAACCCATCATTTCCTTCTCAACCTGTCCTGTGAATATCTAAACATATTTATAAATGGAATTTTGTCTGTATGTGTATGTGTGTGTGTATCTATGTCCGTGTGTGTCCGTTACCTATAGACTCCGAAACGGCTGAACCGATTTTTTTGAGATTTTACACAGTTGTACTATAAGCGTCTGCGAGTGTTCTTTGCTAGGTTTTGTGTCGATAAATATCGAAAATCGATAATCGAAAAAATCGGGTTATAGAAGGAGTGGTCCGATTTTAATCAAATTTGATACACTCATAGACAAAGACATAAGAAACGATATTCAGAAGTTTCAAGGTTGCAGTTCTTACAATAGTGCAGAAAATCGATAATATATATATATATATACATAAAAGGCATATATATACATATATAAGGCAAGATGTTTGTGTGTGTGTCTGTTTATCTGCCTGTATGTCTGTATTTCTTCAGCCCTTTTATTTTAGTTTTTGCTTCGGGTTTGGCTCTAAGTAGGTATAAATGTAGTTCTTAGTCTCAGCCATGATACCATTTACTCAGATGACTTATTTAGCCTTCAAAATTCACTTTACAACGAAAAAATTTATTTGATATCGATACCAGGAAATCAAAATTTTACTTGCATCCATTCATTTTTCTTTCAGTCTACAGTTTCGCTTTAACTGGAAACAACTATTGCTTTTTAGTCTTTCGTGCCAACGTCCTAAGAGTCTGAGTTCCAGGACCATGGATTAGTTTTAAAGCTTTCATTACACCCGAGCAACGCCGGGCTATACTGCTAGTATATAGATAGATAAATAGATAAAGAAAGAAAGAAAAAAAGAAAGAAAGAAAGAGAGAGAGAGAGAGAGAAAATATCTAATACATAAACACGTCTATTCTGAATAAACCGGCGCAAAAAATCAGTGTAATTTCCTAGCAAGAAACAAACAAACTAAACAAGAATATGAAACCTTCACATATGTGCACAGATATATATTTATAGCGATATAAAGAAAAGATAATTTAAATTGAAAAATCAAATTTGAAATTAGTTAGGCTTTATCTGAGGAATTCAAAGTGCGCCAACTAAATAAAACTTGACGTGTAAAACGTGACTCTTCCATTCTTGCTAAATGTCCTCCACATCTGAGACGGTATTTAATGATCATGAAATTTAATGCGTTGGCATTCTCCGGGACATCTTTGTTAGTAACATAGTAATTCTATTTGCTGTTCAAGATTGACTGAACCTGTTCCTGGTGAAAACGTTCTAATTTTCTGGATGTCTAGTTCATACAGAGTCCAGATTTTGCAGCCATATAGCAAAGTTGAAATTAAAGCTCCATTATAAACCATAATTTTTGCAAAGTTCAGATTTGTCTTGTTGAAGACGCGTTTAATTAGCTTTCCAAACGATACGTACGCATTTCTAATTATAAGTTCCATGTCAATATCTGAATTGCACGTATGTGATAAAAGATAACCTAGATATGGAAAATGTTCCGCTTGTTTAAAAGGTTTATCACAGATACAGGTATGGAACAAACCTAATTTTAATTAGCACCATGTAATTCTTCTCATCATATTGTATAAGAGTCAATATTTAACTGGAAATGCACAAAGTGTGCTAAAGCTGGCACCACAGGTCCTCTATTTCAGCTATTCAGAGCCGGTGCTTACAACCCCGAAGCATGATTGCGGAATACGAATACTGTTTTGCGACCCTAACTAACTTTATATATGTTACAAATAAAACTAAGCAGAAATGATTACTAAACGAGAAAATATTTTCACAGATTTCGATTAAATTTTCTAGCTTTTTCGTCCAGGTCAGTATATATATATATATATATATATATATATATATATATATATATATATATATATATCGTCGTCTTGCGGCCTTGGCTGAGATAGAACTCACTACACCCCTCCAGTATGTCAAATAGCTGAATAATTGATTTTTCACCAGCGCTACCAAGGGTGTTTTTATTGTGACACCAACACTAGATGGGTTTCCATCCTGTTATTTAACTCATACGGAAATGACGGATTAATACCTTTCCCAAGGGTACCAGTGCTGAAGTGAATGCAAGGTACTCAACTGGAACTCGGCTCACCAATTTCTCTTTCCTAGCCGATATCCACTGCACAACAACACACATCCGTCACTAAATGCTTACAAGTGGTCACCCATCAAAGTACTGACCAGGCTCAACGTTGCTTAACTTCGGTGATCGAACGAGAACAGTGTATTCAACGTGATATGCCGTAACCGTATGTAACAAGAACCGGTGTATTTAACGTGATATGCCGTATGATTTCATATATATATATATATATATATATATATATATATATATATATATATATATATATATATATATATATATATATATATATATATATATATATATATAGTCATCCGCAGACAGATCTGTTTCCCTGTATCACAGCTCATCAGTAGGGTTAGACATCCGATTGCTTTTAACCCACGATTGAAACCCGACCGAATTGGCGTAAGTCGACGATTCTACCTCTGAGCCATGGGCGCTCGGTAGAAGGGGTCAGATTTCAGCGTATGATGTATGATACGTCAGTAGTTAGAGTACTCTAATTCATTACTGAATGATCGATGCGTAGATGCTAGGGTAACTACTGTTTTTCCAAAGTCCACCATTCTTCCAGAGTGCTCAATCAGGGTGTGAGAGCGTAAATGAAATATATATATATATACATGAAATAAAATTTATAAAAATAAAATTTTCAAAAATGAACAAAATCTTTTTTGAGACTATTAATTTAATAGTCTCAAAAAAGATTTTGTTCATTTTTAAAAATTCATTTTAAACATTAAGTCTGGTGTTTCTGTACTTTTACCTACTTTGATGTACGTCAAAAACCGTGGCATTTATATTCACAAGAAAAAAATTCAAAATTCTTTTTAAAATATTGGAGTTCGATGAATTCTATATTGCCATTTATGATATAGTTTGTACTTAATAACAATATCAAATGACTTTTTTCATTTTATAAAATATGCTAAAAAGTCTTATTAAATCTTTGGTCCTCCCGGTGACGCAGGAAAACCAAGAATTTTAAGCAAACTTTTGAACATTTTAAAAAGAATCAAAAGATAACATTTAGATACCTCCACTAATTCGCTGAAAAAAAAAAAACAGCATAGCATGAAGAAAGAGCTTCAAGCGTAAAAAATAAAAAACCTTTTCCCTGAAAATGATCATTTTATTACCAAAAGGATTAGATCAATGTAATTTTCATCAGTTTTTAAAATTTTATAACCCATTTTAACACGTTTGAAATTTTGGTAAAATCTTTTTTTTCTTTTTGTCATCGGGTAACGAAATTGTTATCGGAGTTTACTATGGATAAAGTAATATTAGGTAACTCATTTTGTTCCGGCGAAAAATAAACATTAATTTGGAAATTCACGCAAAAAAACAATTAATTGCTGCATTTTAATGAAACTTCCAGAACATATATACAAACTATCAGGATAGCCCGGTGTTGTTCGGGTGCAATGAAAGTTTAAAACTAATCCATGGTCCCGGAGCTCAGACTCAGCATAAAGAATATTTGTGTGAAGTTTGGAAATCGGATAAAAATTGTGGATATGTATAAAGGACATACAGACTGATAAACAGACACACACACAAACATCTTGCCTTTTATATATATATATTATCGATTTTTTGCACTATTGTAAGAACTGCAAGCTTTAAACTTCTGAATATCGTTTCTTATGTCTTTGTCTATGAGTGTATCAAATTTGATTAAAATCGGACCACTCCTTCTATAACCCGTTTTTTTCGTTTATCGATTTCCATATTTATCGGGGGTACCTCGACACAAAACCTAGCTAAGAATACAGACAAACTTCCATTTATAAATAAGTTTAAATGATTGAAATTGCTTTAATCAAATCATTATTTTTTTTAAATCGTATTAAAACTATTTCCTTTACATCTGTAAGTCTCCCTCCAAGTAAATACATGAAATTTTAAGAAGCTAGATTTTGTATCGAAAATTTGTTTTATAAGTTAAAAGCAGAACTTGGGGAATGTACTCAGCATTCCTCTGTAGAACCATATTTCGGCTGTTTTGGCTAGGAGCAAATTTTTTTCTCAGTGCAGGCGGAATCCTGATTATATTTGGTCGGGTTGCCTATCGAAGAAATCTGTTGTTTTTTCAGACCCGAAACTTCTAGTGACAAGGAGTCAATAACACTGACGACGCACTTACATTCGGCACTTAAAGATATATTTTAATAAGTGTTTCCTATACATTATTAGAAATACATTCCTAATAATCTGAAGAGTGCTTTTGTCGTGTTGAGAAAAATATCTAATCTCACAGCACACAGGCTCCTCTCGGACAAGCAATATAGTTTCCGCTTCACCAGGTCTACTGCTGATATGCTAACGACCATCACCGAGTACATATACCAGGCACTCGACAGGAATGGCAAAGCCCGAACCGTTGCATTGGATATATCTAAGGCGTTCGACAGAGTTTGGCATGCTGGCCTTCTATGTAAACAGCGGAGCTATGGTATAACTGGACATTTGTTTGAACTAATCCAGTCATTCCTCTCTAACCGCACAATGAAGGTGGTATTAAACGGACATGCCTCTCAGAACTACCATACAAATGCAGGTGTCCCCAAAGGCTCCATCTTAGGTCCTACACTCTTCTTGATATACATTAATGATCTCCCTGATTCCATAAGAGCCCAAATAGGTTTGTACGCCGATGACACCACAGTTTACTCTCGCCTCCTACAAAAATCTGGTGTAGGCGTCAAAGCTAACCTCGCAGCCGAGATTGAAAAAGACCTCCAATCCATATTGGACTGGGGTAAGAAATGGCTAGTAAATTTTAATGCTTCTAAAACGAAGCTACTCTCAATTAACCATCATCGACAATCTCACCTACCTCCCATTAGCATGGACCAGGCTTGCCTCCCAGAGAGTAAAACACTACGCCTCCTTGGTCTCACACTTTCAGCGGACCTCAAATGGAATGACTATATCGAATCCATTGCTAAATCTGCTGCTATGAAAGTCGGTTCTCTGTGTAGGGCCCGGAAGTTTTTTCCGTTTGAATCTATCCTGCACATTTATAAATCTTCCATCCGCCCGTGCATTGAATACTGCTGCCATATCTGGTCGGGTGCCCCTGCTTTTCTCCTCGGGCTTCTCGATAAGGTTCAGAGGAGGGTCTGTAATGTGATAGATAACGACTTGGCAGACCGCCTGCAGTCTCTCTACCACCGGCGCGACGTGGCTTCCCTGTGTCTCTTCTATAAATACTTTTACGGCTGCTGCTCCGATGAACTTAGATCACTGGTGCCCCCTAAATACGAATTTGAACGAGATACTAGATTAGCAACTAGATCCCACCCTTTTACAGTGAAACCGATAAAATCCTGACATTCACTATGTCTAATCACTCCTTCTCTTTACCTTCCCCTATGTAGCCCCATGCGCAATAGTGGCAGTGGAATGCCTTGCTTGGGGTGAGATGATTAAAAAAAAAATTGCTACACTACAAAATATTTATAAACACGCAATGAAGTGCTCATATCGTAAAACAAGTCACTCACACAGTACTATACATAAAACATACAATGCAAATAATAAAGTTTGTTTAATATGTCAGCATAATTTAGATAGATACCTCTAAAATATCGCTGGGATTTTTAAGACCAACTAGGAATAAAAAATATATTTCAAGAGCCAATTTCTTAGGAAAATAGTATAAGCATCATAATAAGGTCTGGCTCTCAAAAAGAAGACTTACAAAGTTCACGTCTCTCTAACTGCTGATATCAAGACCCCATTCGGCAGCAATGACCAAGCTACAAAGGGACCGCTTCATATACGGCGCCACCGTTCACAGTAAGAACTAAATTTTGCCTATCGTCTTTATCCACATTATTACTAAGCACGCAAATACATACTGGCACTTTCACAGAAACATATATGTAACCACATTTCTCTGTTTTGTGATATGTACTCAATTTATTTAACCGGCAGTCTGTCGAGTGCGTTAGATCTTGTCCGTCTAGGCCTGGCGCACCGTCACCGGCTTCCGTGATTCGCTGCTGCTGCTGCTGCTGCTGCACGTCGTGCGCCGTTTTGCCGTTAGCCGTTGCCATTGCCGCCGCCGATGCGAGCTGACAACGCCTTCGACTACGACGACGCTGCCGCCGCACGCCGATTTCGCTGTAGCGAAGCAGAGTCGAATACAAACAACGATAGGATGTGCGTCGCGTTACAGTGGATATCGGCTCGAAACGAGGAACCGAGTTCGAATTCCAGCTAAATCCATTGTATTCACTTACGCGCAAATACCCTTGGGAAAGGTATTAATCCGCCTGTTCCTTCCAGTTTTGGGTTAAATAGCAGGACAGATTGGGTTCTATAGCCTTGGTCGGCAACCAGTCTACCGCAGAAAGCAATGGCAACCTACTGCGGGATAATCTTCTGCCCAGTCAGTTGTGTCTCTTCCGAGACATGATCGCCCAAGCGTGAATCAAGTATGGCACTTAACTGACTGATGCAATTTATATTCTATTTAAAAACAATATTAATAGACAAAAAATCACATTACTCATTCAATACATTCATCCAACTTGACATTTTTTTTTTTAATCGTATCATCCTGAGCAAGGCGGTAACGCCACTGATGTGCAGGGGGTTACATAATAGTGAAAAGATTGGAAAAGGCAAAGCCGGAAACCACATCCTAAACAGGGAACAAGGGATGAGCCTCTACACCTGTTCAATAGTCGTGGGTGGAGTGTGGACCTGGCGATAGTTTAGTCTATCTATTCCAATTGAAAAAAAAAGAAAAGAGTGAAAAGATTGGAAAAGTGAAAGCCGGAAACATGGGTGGAGTGTGAACCGGGCGATAGTTTAGTCTATCAATTCCAATTGGAAAAAAAAAGAAAAGAGTGAAAAGATTGGAAAAGTGAAAGCCGGAAACCACATCCGAAACAGGGAACAAGGGATGAGCCTCTACACCTGTTCAATAGTCGTGGGTGGAGTGTGAACCGGGCGATAGTTTAGTCTTTCTATTGCAATGGGAAAAAAAAAGAAAAGAGTGAAAAGATTGGAAAAGTGAAAGCCGGAAACCACATTCTAAACAGGGAACAAGGGATGAGCCTCTTCAGCTGTTCAATACGTATTCTTATTTTTATATAAAATTGATGTTATTTGTTAACACTAACTTGTCTTTTCCTTCTGAATTTTATTCTTTTCATGAAAGTGGTGAGGTTATCCTAAACGGCAGTCCCGCAACAATATTTCATGTTTTTATGTCTAATTCCAAACTCCGAATTTTGACACTTCACAGAAACACGAACAGTAGAATTTCTTCAACTTTATCTGTTTCCAATTGGAATAATAACTGGTGTAGAATTTCAGTTAAGCTCTTCTTTGTGAGAAGGTCAAATTTAGGTTTGTGATGGAAATTGGCTTCTAAATTTAGGAATTCCTTCGGGCCATCTGTTAATTTATGACTGGATAAGTTTATATATTTATCACTGTTATTAGAAGAGTAGAAAAAGAAACGCTGTCCAAACACACACGCACACACACACACTCACAAACACACACGCACAAACTTACACACACACACACTCACAAACACACACACACACTTACATACACACACACACATACACACACACACACACACACACACACACACACACACACACACACACATATATATATATATATATATATATATATTCTAAGCATATGTTGTTAAATATAAGAGACAATGAATGTATATTATTATTACATCAAATCTAAACAAACAACACTCAATAAAATCAACTTTAAAACCGGAAATAACATATTACATTGCATTTGACTACATGGTTTTGTTGTCATTTCGCGCTATCACGCGGTGTGACGTCATAAAACCGCATCGCAAACTTAAGAACTGCGTTTATAATTTTTGGTAACTATTGCCGTTACTAAGCGGAGTTTTATGTCAATACAAAATAAAATCGTCGGTGATAGTGGATGTTATAATATTTCAGTTTAAACAACCTCTCTGAAGATGGCTCATGTGAGCCGAAAGCTTAGAAGAAAACCAATAATTACCCAAATGTTGGAGAATTTTTGTCTTTATTTTAAACTGGAATTAAAGCAAAAATACGACGTTTAGAACGGCTCATGATTAAACATAATAGACATTCATTGTCTCTTATATTTAACAGCATATGTTTAGAAAATTACTTGCTGCCTCGATATACTAAATATATATATATATATATATATATACTTTCACCTGAAATTAAAGCCAAAATACGATGTTTAGAACGGCTCATGATTATTATAATAGACATTCATTGTCTCTTATATTTAACAGTATATGTCTAGGATTTGGGAATAATTTCTGATTCACATATATATATATATATATATATATATATATATATGTGAATCAGAAATTATTCCCAAATCCACCTTTGGTAAACAAAACTTTTTTAACAGAGCCATAGATTTTATGAGAGAGCTTGAGATGAGATGAATATTTAATCATTTACAAATGTATATGCATAATTTCCTCCGTTTGTTCTGATGAATTTTATATTTTTCTCTTCGCAAATTCTTATATATATCAAGTTTCGATCCCGGGCAAAACAAGTAAATGTGGCTAGCTACACTTATATGACAATTTAACCAACGTAGATTTTATATATATATATATATATATATATATATATATATATATATATATGAGTATCAGCATTTATGTCACAATCCCTTCATGGTTCGCATGAAATCTTTTTAGCACAGGACGTATATTTTTATGATAGAGGAATGAGATAAATATGTGACTATTTGCAAATGTATGCATAATTGCCTCCAGTTGTTCTGATGAATTATGTAGTATTTCCATTTTTTATCGCTGTTTCAGCAATATATATATATATATATATATATATATATATATATATATATATATATATATATCCACGCTTATTTAAATCCCAATGGATAAAGATATAGATTTTGCCTGAGGCCTAAGTAGATTTTTTCCCATATACGTTTTTCTTGCTTTGCCATCAGCAATGAAAATTTCTATTTGCCTCCGAAGGCACGACTGAGGCGAGATTCACAATGTTTGCACAACGTTTCCTGAGATATATATTTTAATTGACTTTATTAATTCAGTATTTGAATAGATAGATAGATAGATAGATCAACAGAGATAGATAGATAGATAGATAGATAGATAGATAGATAGATAGATAGATAGATAGATGTACGAGGTTTGGTCAAAAGTTATCGCTGCTGTGTTAACAAAGAGTAGCCTCTTGGTGCGGATAGATCTTGAACTCCGTCACGCACGTTATAATGTTATTGCTGTCTTTTATGGCTCATCGCTATGTTTAGGATGGTAATATATGGAGTGTTTGACACATTCGTACGTCTAATCTGAAAAAGACTCTTTGCTTGTGATTCTGTTGCGATGATCCACAAGACTCAAAGAAGCCTGATCCTCACAGACACCTACAGGTTTTACATGAAAATTACTGATCCGAGATAGCTGTTGTATACACTGAATATGTTTGGCCGTATGTTTATATTTCTGAAACTAAGTACAAGAACTGTCAGTTAAATGCCATACGTGATACACGCTTAGGCGATCATGTCTCGAAAGCGACATGACTGACTGGGCAGAAGATTATCCCTCAGTAGGTTGCTATTGCTTTCTGCGGTAGACTGGTTGCCGACCAAGGCTATAGAACCCAATCTGTCCTGCTATTTAACCTATAACTGGAAGGAAGAGACAGATTAATACCTTTCCCAAGGGTACTTGCGCGTAAGTGAATACAATGGATTCAGCTGGAATTCGAACTCGGCTCCCCGGCTTCTCGTTCTGAGCCGATATCCACTGGACCACAACGCACAAGAACAGTGCGTGTTCGTTAAAGATGCCGGAACAAGGAACGCGATATTCATGCTCATAATGCTATCTGAAAGAACAATACAAATGCAGAGGAACTTGCATATGTGCTTTATAGGCGACGCAAAAGCATTTGACAAAATACGCCACAAAGACTTTTTTATGGTGCTCACCTACGAGGAACGGACTCTTCCTCTTTGTCATATGCAATTACCTGCGTGATTTCCCGAGAGTAGTTAACCAGAGCTGTCAACCTCCTTGCGTATTGTCGAACTCTCTGCCTTGGGGCGGAGCGTATTGAATCAGTCGAAGCCCTGTAAAGTCAGGGGAAAATTATACAGAAATTTTTGCCCGGGCTATATGTACCGGATTACCCACATTGTACCACGTTTTGTCTTAAGTGGGAAGGCAATTAAATACTGCAGTCGACGAGAGCAGTTAAAGAGTAGCTAGTACGGCAGTTGTGGACAGCTACTAGTCAGGCAATAAGCAGCATAATAATACCATCGGACTTACTTAATATCTAGTTACTTATTATTAACGCTTCTTTTGAATATCTGGTTTGTTGCTATACTAATACACTGTACTGAACCTACCTTCTTGTTCCGTGTTTTACTTCCGACACAAACCAGTCGCTACAAATTTGAGGCTAACTTTCGCCACAACTCCAGAACAAATAGGCAACGAAGATCTACAACAGACTTGTTGGAAATGTTCGGCAAACTCAACATTATCGATGAAGACATTAGGATAATTAAGAACTTATATTGGCATCAAACAGCCTGCACACGGACAAGAAACGAATTCCGCACATATACAAAAATAGAAAGGGGCGTTAGACATGAATGGGTTTTCTTACCGGATCTATGTAACCTACACAAGGAAACAACTCGTAGGGAGCTAGAATTCTTGACAGGATTCATCACTGGCAGCCATAATCTCAACACTCTATCTAATCTAAACTTATTTATAAATGGAACTTTGTCTCTGTGTGTGAGTGTGTGCCTGTGCGTGTGTATCCGTTATGTATAGACTCCGAAACGGCTGAACCGATTTTTTTTTAAATTTACACAGTTGTACTATAAGCGACTGCGAGTGTTCTTAGCTAGGTTTTGTGTCGAAGTACCCCCGATAAATATCGATAATCGAAACAATCGGGTTATAGAAGGAGTGGTCCGATTTTAATCAAATTTGAGACATTCATAGACAAAGACATAAGAAACGATATTCAGAAGTTCCAAGATTGCAATTCTTACAATAGTGCAGGAGATCAATAATATATATATATATATATATATATATATATATAAGGCCAGATGTTTGTGTGTGTGTGTGTCTCTTTATCTGCCTGTATGTCTGTATTTTTCAGACCTTTTATTTTACTTATTGTGTCGGGTTTGGCTCTAAGTAGGTATAAATGTAGTTCTTAGTATCAGCTATGATACCATTTACTCAGAGGTCTTATTTAGCTTTCAAAATTCAGTTTACGACGAAAAAAACTTCTTTGATATCGATAGCAGGAAATCAAGATGTGACTTACATCCATTCATTTTTCTTTCAGTGTACGGTTTCGCTTTAACTGGAAACAACTATTGCTTTTTAGTCTTTCGTACCAACGTCCAACGAGTCTGAGCTCCAGGACTATGCATTAGTAAATTCCAGCGTTGCTCGGGTGTAATGAAAGCTGTAAAACTAATCCATGGTCCTGGAGCTCAGACTCTTTGGATGTTGGCACGAAAGACTAAAAAGCAATAGTTGTTTCCAGTTAAAGCGAAACCGTAGACTGAAAGCAAAATGAATGGATGTAAGTCAAATTTTGATTTCCTGCTATCGATATCAAATATGTTTTTTTCGTCGTAAACTGAATTTTGAAGGATAAATATGTTATCTGAATAAATGGTATCATGGCTGAGAATATGAACTACAATTATAAATACTTAAAGCCAAATCCGAAGCAAAACTAAAATAAAAGGGCTGTATATATTATAAATTATGTTTTAGAACATGTACATAATTCTTTCTATATATGTCCTCTACAATCATATGTTTGTTTCAACGTTTTAAATTAATGT
This sequence comes from Ascarosepion bandense, assembly GCA_037127315.1. Taxonomy (NCBI): domain Eukaryota; kingdom Metazoa; phylum Mollusca; class Cephalopoda; order Sepiida; family Sepiidae; genus Ascarosepion; species Ascarosepion bandense. The sequence continues at coordinate 838,982 of JBBBDQ010002013.1, read as the reverse complement.
TTTGGACGGCGAAAAAAATTTCTTTCTTCGTTCTGCACTCACTCGGATATATATATATATATATATATATTATCGATTTTCTGCACTATTGTAAGAACTGCAACCTTGAAGCTTCTGAATATCGTTTCTCATGTCTTTGTCTATGAGTGTATCAAATTTGATTAAAATCGGACCACTCCTTCTATAACCCGATTTTTTCGATTATCGATTTTCGATATTTATCGGTGGTACCTCGACACAAAATCTAGCTAAAACACTCGCAGAACCCCATAGTACAACTGTGTAAATTTTCAAGAAAATCGGTCAGCCGTTTCGGAGTCTTTAGGTAACGGACACACACACACACTGACAAAGTTCCATTTATAAATAAGTTTACATAACAAAAAAAGAGTAATAGATTGCTATGTGATATCTGTCCTTCTCTATGGCAGCGAATGTTTGACGATGTCTTCAAGGATGAAGAAGAGGCTCGATGCAACAGAAATGTGGTTATACAGAAGGATACTGAGGAGACCATGGACCGAGCACGTGAACAACATTGAGACGTTGGAGAGGATGCAAACAAAAAGAAAACTCATACTCAACATCAGGAAGAAACAGCTGAGATTCCTGGGACACGTAATGAGGATGGAGAGATTGGAGAACCTAATGCTCACAGGACGGATAGTGGGAAAGAGAGACAGGGGAAAACAGTGCAAGACATATTTGATGGGCTTGAGCAAATGTTTGGCGGAATAGGGTTTGGGAGTTATACAATGAGAAAAATATGAATAGCGACTAGGGAGAGGGGAAAGTGGGAGTCCATGATCGCCTAAGTCTTAAAGGAACACGGCACATGAGGAAGAAAAAGATGTCCTTACCGAACCGATCCGACTTACTATTAAAACAAGATTTAATAGCTGGGCCATTAGAATAAATACCCAGTTGAGAACTGATAATTAATTTTCAGTGTTCTAGATGGAGGCACAAACACTTAAACATTATTATATTATTAAAGTATTATAGTAGTCTTCAGTTTAATAGTTTTAATATAATAAATGCATTTTAATCGGGTGTAAAGATTTCACTGATTCCCCTATTCGTAAATTCTGGCAGTATTAATCACTTAACATGACTGGTTAATGTCCTTGGAAGAGAAACTTGCATAAACCATCAAATTAGAAGCGAACGTTATTTGGAGACAAGCCTGCTAATAAATTACGGAAATCTGAAAAAAAAAACAGTGATATATTTATGTCATTAGGGAATCGCAGGTTTTACAATTGGCGTGAAAATTGACTGCACACCTTCTAGTGACAAACGACCAAATATCTGATCTAATAAGCAGTCTGGTAGATTAACACATTGCAGAGATGAGGAATGAGACTACCACAACGGTTAGAGATAGATAGATAGATAGATAGATAGATAGATAGATATGATTAGAATAGACTAGATAGATAGATTAAGACTAGATAGATAGATAGATAGATAGATAGATAGATAGATATGATATGACTGACAGATAGATAGATAAATAGATAGATAGATAGATAGATAGATAGATAGATAGATATGAACAGACTGAGATAGATAGATAGATAGATAGATAGATAGATAGATAGATAGATAGATAGAACAGACTGAGATAGATAGATAGATAGATAGATAGATAGATAGATAGATAGATAGATAGATAGATAGATAGATAGATAGATAGATAGATAGATAGATAGATAGATAGATAGATAGATAGATAGATAGATAGATAGAACAGACGGAGATAGATAGATAGATAGATAGATAGATAGATAGATAGATAGATAGATAGATATGAACAGACTGAGATAGATAGATAGATAGATAGATAGATAGATAGATAAGAACAGACTGAGATAGATAGATAGATAGATAGATAGATAGATATGAACAGACTGAGATAGATAGATAGATAGATAGATAGATAGATAGATAGATAGATAGATAGATAGAATAACAGACTGAGATAGATAGATAGATAGATAGATAGATAGATAGATAGATATGAACAGACTTAGATAGATAGATAGATAGATAGATAGATAGATAGAACAGACAGGAGGATAGATAGATAGATAGATAGATAGATAGATAGATAGATAGATAGATAGATAGATAGATAGATATAGAACAGACTGAGATAGATAGATAGATAGATAGATAGATAGATAGATAGATAGATAGATATGAACAGACGGAGATAGATAGATAGATAGATAGATAGATAGATAGATATGAATAGACTGAGATATAGATAGATAGATAGATAGATAGATAGATAGATAGATAGATAGATAGATAGATAGATAGATAGATTAGTATATATAACGACATATCAATTCCTCATTGTCATTGAACGACGAAACTTATTGGGAGCATTTAAGTAATAACATTTATATGTTATTGTGCTTTCACAATTGAATACATGGTAGATGATACTCAGCTTTTGTATATGTACTTTTTGTGTGGAAATAATTACTAGAGGCGGTGATATGTGCATTCTGTGTTTTAGTTTCGTTGAAGTTATATTTTGGAATAAAGTTTTGATTTCTTTGAGAAATTGTTGGATATTATATGGATTAATGTCATGAAAGTGTTTCGTTTTTGTTTTGTTTTTGTTTTTTTGTTAGTATCTGTAACTGATTTGGTGAATTCGTTCTGATACAAGAATTGTTGATCAGTCAGTTGAGTGCTTTTGGTGATACACGCTTGGGCGATCATGTCTTGAAAGAGACGTGACTGATTAGGCAGAAGATTTTCCCGAAGTAGGTTGCCATTAATTTCTGAAGTAGACTGGTTATCAAACAAGTTTCGGCACCACGTCGTGGTGTTATAGTTAGCAATCTTGTCTCGCTAGAACCAGTTATAACTGAATAAGTGAGTTCGATCCTCACTGGGTGTCCCATACATTCGGCCATGTGCCACATCTAAGCGCCGTTTTAAAAATCAAGAGGCACCTTGAGGCGCTGTAATGGTTAGCAAGCTTGTCACGCTAAAACCAGTTATAACTGAATAAGTGAGTTCGATCCTCACTGGGTATCAAGCAAGTCAATAAAACTCAATCTATTCTGCTATTTCATCCATAGCTGGAGGAAGAAGGGACGGATTAGTACGTTTCCTAAGGGTATTTGCACGTAAGTGAATGCAACGAATTCAGTTTAAATTTGAACTCAAATTGTTGATAAGTATTGTTGGTATTTTTGTATAATAATTGATTGCCGATTATATTTACTAAAAAATGTGCTTTTGTACTTTTATAGTGTTGTGTTTTTGTGACGGGATCCCAGTTTACTTGTAGTTGGGAGGCGATGATATACAATAAGGGTGGATAGGAGAACAACAGTAATAAAAAGGTGGTTACCTGCACCATAATCTTTATAGACCTTGCTGCCTTGCATGTAGTTTATAGTCGTACCGAGATAGATAGATAGATAGATAGATAGATAGATAGATAGATAGATAGATAGATAGAACAAACGGTCAAGTACATAAAAATTATTAAAATAAGAAAGAAAGTTTACATACATAAATAAATATAGATAAATAAATCGATAAAGGAAATGGCTAACATATCTATATATATTTACGTACCTCCCATATATATATATATAATGCAAATTAGCATATGTACAAAAATCAATAGTTTGTCAAACAATTTAATTTTCCAAACATGTTTATACGTACCCACCCATATATGGTGCGATACGTATAAACATGTTTGAAAAACTAAATTGTTTGACAGACTATTGATTTTTGTACATATGGTAATTTCAATAGATTAAGAAACATTTTTATGCATTAAAAACAATATATATATATATATATATATATGAAGCTGAGAAAGAATAGATAGATAGATAGATAGATAGATAGATAGATATAAAACACAGTTAAGACAAACATTATTAAATTAAGAAAGAATATTTACATACACAGATAATGAAAGTATTTGCATCGATAACTTGATAGATAAAGAAAGCAGTTTATATATATATATATATATATATATATATATATATATGGATTTTTCATCAGTAAAATGTTTCTTAAGCTGTTGAATTTTGTATATTTGTTAATTTGCGTATATATTATATATATATACAGGAAGCTGAGATAGATAGATAGATAGATAGATAGATAGATAGATAGATAGATAGAAAAGCACACAACGATAAGCATTATTACATTAAGAAAGAATGTTTACATACACAGATAATGAAAATATATATGCATCGATAAGTCGATCGATAAAGAATGTGGTTAATATATATATATATATATATTATTTTTAATACATAAAAATGTTTCTTAATCTATTGAATTTTGTACATATGTTAATCTGCATGATATATATATATATATATATATATATATATATATATATATGTCTATATTTGATGCTGCGATAGATAGATAGATAGATAGATAGATAGATAGATAGATAGATAGATAAAGAACAACCAGATAGATAGACAGATATATAAGGGCAAACAAATAGATAGATAGATAGATAGATAGATAGATAGATAGATAGATAGATAGATAGATAGATAGATAGATCAAGTTGTTGTGTAGATATGAAAATAAAAAGAAAAAAATTGTGGACCAACAAAAGTCAGTTAAGACATCATCGATTGATAAACAATGTATTTCTTTCGTTGGTTTTCTTTTTCTTGTTAGTTTTCTTCCATATTTTCTTCCCGTTTTGTATCTTGCATGGAAATTGTGGTGAAAGAAAAGCGGACTACAATTGCGTGATACGCCTCAGTCCAAACATTCGTGCGTGCGTCCGCCCACGACGCATACTAATATAAATATGCTTGCACGCACAAGTCATCCAAGGCAAAGTACTAAAAAAACGTAAGTCTTTTATAACATGGCATTAATTAATAAAGAGCAAATCAGGGTTAATGGCATGCTAAACTCTACGAAATGTCGACACATTAACGTTAAAGTACTGTTGTGGTACAGTGGATATCGGCACGGAACGAGAAACCGGGGAGCCAAGTTCGAATTCCAGTTGAATCCATTGTATTCACTTACGCGCAAGTACCATTGGGAAAGGTATTAATCCGTCTCTTCCTTCCAGTTATGGGTTAAATAGCAGGACAGATTGGGTTGTATAGCCTTGGTCATAAACCAGTCTACCGCAGAAAGCAATGGCAACCTACTGCGGTATAATCTCCTGCCCAGTCAGTGATGTCTCTTTCGAGACATGATCGCCTAAGCGTGTTTCACGTATGACACTTAACTGACTGACTGAATATAATAGTTGAGATCATAATTAAGGCTTCTACTGGTCATAAAGTGGGGGATCGGTTTTCTATTGTTATGAAGTAATAAACTGATCCCCCACTAATTATTATATAATCATATAATGCATCTCTTCCCCCTCTAGCTATTAGTCAAATAACAGGACAGATTTGGTTCTATAGACTTGGTCGGCAACCAGCCTACCGCAGAAAGCAATGGCAACCTACTGCGGGATAATCTCCTGCCCAGTCAGTCATGTCTCTTTCGAGACATGATCGTCCAAGCGTGTATCACGTATGGCACTTTAACTGACTGACTCTCTTTATATTCAATCAATTATTTACGATTATTTATAACCGTACTGATGAGCTGTGATACAGCGAAACAGATCTGTCTGCGGATGACTATATATATATATATATATATATATATATATATATATATATATATATCCGAGTGAATAAGCATCATTGTAAGATTTGTTCTTTAATGTGTTTTCAGTTTACTGTGGTTTCGTGTCTCTGGTTTAAAAGCGTGTTGCTATTCATATATTTAATGATTTCAATTTTTTCTTGAAAACAAAGGAAACATGGTTCTTTTATTGATTTAGCTGTTCTTGCTAGTTTGAGGATTTTACATTCAACTTTAGGTGTTTTATTTTCGACTTTTAACTTCCAAAAGTATTTGGAAAGTGAAGTCATGTTTTGTTTTTCTTTGTTATTGTGGGATGAGTGGTGATTGTAAAATCGCTTTTTAAATGCGTTCATGGTGTTTCCGATATATATTTTTTCATCTTTAGGATTCTCCATGGATGAAATCTAACACAGATACATCAGGGATTTCGTTAAACATTCATTAAGCATGGGGCATTGGTTTGGATTTCTACAGTTACAGAGGTTGTTATTATGGGGTAGACTGGTATTAGTGTTGGAGTTATATTTGTTGTGTGCTTTTACTATTTTGCTGTTATGTACTTTAATTATTTTTTCTATGATTTGCAGCTATATATATATATATATATATATATATATATATATATATATATATATATATATATATATATAGGTACAATAGTTGGTATTTAAGTCAGATGGCGGATGTACGTTGTAGTACAGTGAATATCGGCTCGGAACGAGAAGCCGGGGAGCCGAGTTCGAATTCAAGTAGAATCCATTGTATTCACTTAATGCAAATACCCTTGGGAAAAGTATTAATCCGTCTCTTCCTTCCAGTTATGGGTTAAATAGCAGGACAGATTGGGTTCTATAGCCTTGGTCGGCAACCAGTCTACCGCAGAAAGCAATGGCAATCTACTGCGGTATAATCTTCTGCCCAGTCAGTCATGTCTCTTTCGAGACATGATCGCCCAAGTGTGTATCACGTATGGCACTTAACTGACTGACATTCTGATAGAGACAAACTCAAAAAGAACTCAATGCTAAATTTATTTATTTAATTTAACAAAGTAATAAAATCTAGAAAATGTTTGGATATACTACAGTTTCATGGGCAGTATGTATTTCGCTGACAAAACTACTGCTCTTCAGACCCAAATACAATAGTTAATAATCAAAAGAATCCAGCAAATATCACATCCAAATATTCACGTGCCCATATCGAGAATAGATATATGTAACGGTATATATATATATATATATATATATATATATATATATATATATATATATATACTGTGGGCGTCTACTGCACACCAAATAAAAGAGAAGGAATTTTCGGTTTTTGAATTTGGGTGTGGGGGGTGATATTTAGATTACCCATTGTTGTACCGTTTGGCTCTGAAGAGCCGCGCCAAGAACAAAAGAGCGTCGAAATGTCATAATCCAAACTAATAATTAAAAATCCGTCATGTAAAATATTACTCTTTTAAATAAATGAATTTAAAATTGAGTTCTCTCGAGTTCGTCTCCTTTAGAATTTACCCGGATTACATACCAAGTGTACTACATCATATATATATATATATATGGGAGGGAGTGTTCTTTGTGCGTGTACAGGGTGCGATGAATAATTTGTCGTCTAAATTACGCAAAAATGAAAATAACAGATATACTTCTCAAAATTACACAAAAATATGTTCTTGTATAAGTCGGTGAATGTTACCATAATCCGTGTCTTCCGTTCATCTTTGCTGTTTCAAATTATTTTTATCTCCTTCTCTAATGTGCCCTACACATTATAATCAAAGGGGTTGCAAAATGGGGAGTAAGGAGACCGGATATAACGAGTGATGTGGTCCCATAAATTGTCAGCTATGACTGGGTTCTCCTCATGTGTGGCATTGTACAGAATCCTGTAACCGCATATACAGTACTGTGCAAAAGTATTACGACAAGAACTATTTTATCTTTTATGAGGCATATTGACATAATATTGACATAAAATAAACAATTTAATTAAAGTAATTTTATTTGCTTTAACAAGAGAAAATACTTGTTACAAAATAAACTTAATGTTTAGCATAATAGCTTTTGCTTTGATCACAGCCTTCATTCTGTCAGGCATTGACATCACAAGCTTCTTCAATGTATCTAATGGTATCTCCTGCCAAGCAGCTTGTACTTGCTTACCAAAGTGTGTCTTGCGAAAACATTAGATTTATCAATTTTTTATCCAAAATATCCCAAAAGAGTAGTTTCAAAATAACTTGTTTAATAGAAAATAGGAAAAATTAAATATCACTTCTTTTGAATACATTTTTTTACACCTAGTTTTAAATAATCATTATTTATTAGCAATTTACTTGGCTTTTCACCCTGTATTTGAATTTCAATGAGGTTTTTAGGAAAACCACGCCTGTCCTAATACTAGTACTAAGACACAGGAAACTTTCACTAGAAACCAAAAAGAGAGTGCTTGATTGCTATGAAATGCCAGTTCTTCAATACGGCAGTGAATGTTGAATAATATCGTCGAAGATGAAGAAAAAACTTGAAGCAGAGGAAATGTGGTTCTACAGAAGGATGCTGCGGATATCGTAGACCGAACATATGAGCAACGATGAGGTGTTGAAAAGACTGGCAACGAAAATGAAATTAATAGTGAGCATCAGGAAAAGACAGCTAAAATTCCTGGGACATGCAATGAGGAAGGAAAGCTGGAAGAACCTGATACTGACAGGCCAGATAGAGATAAAGAGAGACAGACGAAAGCAACGGATAACATATTTAAAGGCCTGAACAGGTGGATGACAGAACGTGGTGTAACAGGAGAAGGCGTGCTAAGAGCCACCAGGGATAGGGAGACCTGGAAAGCCATGATCGCCTTCGTCCTGAAAAGACAGGGGAGATAGAAAAAGAAGAATACAGCATGCCATTTTCTAAATTTTCGGCGAAGTGAGTTTCTTTGTGGTGCTCGTCTTCTTACAAACGGTGCCCAACTGACCCTCCTATACTGTGCAATCGACGAAATCAAAAATGATCAACATGACTGCGCACAATTAGAAATATAAAAGGGCGATAATTTACCCATCGCACACTGTGTATTTAGCATATTTTCTTTTAAACGTTGAATAAAATGTATATATAATGTGTATTTCTTTTTAAAATGATCTTTCCTATTAAATTTCTTGACGTTGAGATGAGAATCATTAAGAAAGTGGTTGTAGTTGTTTTTCCTTTCTTAAGTACTTTCCATGTCGTCTGAGATCTTCTTCAGCGGCGAATTGCGAAGCCAAACTTGAAGCCTAACTCTTGTGCAATTTCTCTAAAACAAAACGAATAATAGCTTTCTAGAATTTTTCACATTTTCGTTTATCGTACATACGTCGTCTATGGTGTTTTTCTCTTTTTCGACGGCATTTTTTTTTTCATATTTTGGACTCAGATTAATAAATTTGTTTTTAAACATTATAATCATTCTTATTTTCTTTGGGGGCAAAATATAATCGCAGTAGATGTGAACAATTTTTTTAGATCTGAAATTACAAGAAAGTTCAATATTAGGCTTGTTGTTTATCCTATAGAGTTCTTTTAAAATATAGGTATTAGGTGAGTTGGTTGAATATATATATATATATATATATATATATATAGGTATCACAATAAGACATATATATATATATATATATATATATATATATATATATATATATATATATATCAGCATGCGGTGTAGTTATAGAAGAATCCAAAGGAGTATCCTGTACATACTGTGGTAGGATAACTCTCTAAGAGAACTCTAAATATATATGTATATAAATAAATATAGAGCAAATTAAGGCAGACACGTTATTTCATGGTAATTCGGAAGTATAGGCCTATTTCAGGCGAACAATCATCAGCTTCCATCTTTATTGTACAAAAGATTTTATACGAATGAAATACACAAAGACCTAAAAAAACGAATAAAAATAAAGGTCGCTTCCTTATGTAGCCCCTGCTCATCAGTGAGGTTACCGCCTTGCTTGGGGTGAAACGATTAAAATAACAAAACTGATTTTGAAGAGCACCGAACAGATATAGAGATCAGAATAAGATGCCTTCCTGGAGAAAGCTTTAATTACGTTCCAAATTGCCATCAAAGGACAACGGACAGGCATACGTATCAGAATAAGACACCTTCCTGGAGAAAGCTTTAATTCCGCCCAACATTGCCTTCAAAGGACAACGCACAGGTATAGGTATCAGAATAAGATGCCTTCCTGGAGAAAGCTTTAATTCCGTCCAACATTGCCTTCAAAGGACAACGCACAGGTATAGGTATCAGAATAAGACACCTTCCTGGAGAAAGCATTAATTCTGCGCACCAGTGGCAGTACTGCCTTGCTTGGCGTGAAACGATTATAAAAAAATATGAAAAGTTAATCAGAGTACCTTGTCAATCGTCTTTAACGAAACATGTTTAAAAGTGTGATTGTATATATATATATATATAAACCCCGCGACTACCAGCTCTGTCCTTTTCTACTTTGTGACCGTTGTTAACGTAAAACACCTCCACACTCTACTCCAGGGCATTCGCCATTTGGAAAAAACAATGTCGCTGACGTGACGTAGAATCTCTATTAGAGATCCTATGTCGAAATGTACATCCGACACCTTTGAATTTTGAAAATTTTATATATATACAAAGACAGAAAATCTGAGCGAGTGCCAACAACCTACCACGGTTTCGCCTAAACGGAAATTTGTTTGCTCTAGTTTCGTATTGAGCGCTTTAGTATTAGGGTTTTCGTCTTGGGTTTTTTTTTCTTTCTTACGAATACTTGACTTCTTGTTCATGTACTTCGTTTGTTTCTTTTTTTGCTTCCCTTCTTTTCCCTCCGAGTTCGTCCTCGGTGGGTTGTACAAGACGATTTAATTTATACCTTAATTAATACTAGTTACAGGGGGTTACAGTGAGAGAAAAAGAAAAGAAACAAGGTACAGGGGATTTCGAAGAAATGATAGGAGAAAGATGGAAATCGCGGAGATAAAAGACGTTAATTCTTGCCGGAACACATTCTTCTTCCTTCTATTTCCCTCACTGTGTATTACTAATTTTGGCTTCTATAAACTTTAAGAAAGGCCTTACAGTGTTCACAAAAAAAAAACTCTTTGGTTTTACCAACATTATTTTTTTATTCATTTGATGGGATGTAAGTTTCACTCGAGCAGCTTTTATCCAAGGCACCACTGTCTTGTAAAACCGACTCCTTATCACTCCACTCTTAATCTAGGGTTAATCGTTATCTTCTACACATCAGAGAAATAAAATAAAATATTTCTTTTTATTTAACATTGAATACAATGTTTATGGTACTGGGGATGGTCTTTCATTTTCTATCTTATACCAAAGTAATCCGACTCATGACCCAGACATACGTTACAATTTTTCTCAATCACCACAAAAACGTATCCACTCAATCCGCCAAACACCAAAATACTACAAAGCATTCTGGGGACCTAAGAGCACCCCAAGTGTACATAAAAATTACAATTTTATATGGTACAAAAATATATTTAAAAATTTTACATGAAATGACATGAGGTGAAGGGGCATGAAAACAATTTTCCAAAAAGAAAAGATTATCAAAAAATAAAATATTTCTTTTTGAAGTCTGGCGTTGAACGATTATATGATATTGTATTGTTAAGTGAAACTTAGCTGTTGTATTTACATAACAGGTATGAGAAACTACCATTATTTACATTCGAACTAAAGAACTCATATTCGGTCGTTTCGCTCTGCGATGTACCATACCAGCCATAATTATTAGGCCACACTAGTTTTTTTTTTTTTCAAGAAATGATACCCGAGTACTAGAAGACAGGAAACTCTAATAAGAAACAAAGAAGAGAGTGTTGGGTTGCTAAATGATATCTATCCTTCTGCATGGAAGTGAATGTTGGACGATCTCATCAAAGATGAAGGGGAGGCTTGAGGCAGCAGAAATGTGGTTTTACAGAAGGATGCTGAGGATACCATGGACAGAGCACGTGTGCCACGAGGAGGTTTTGTAAAGGATGCAAACAAGAAGAAAATGAGGAAGGAGGGCCTGAAGAACTTGATACTCACAGGTCGGATAAATGCCAGAAAAGACAGGGGAAGCAGCGCAAGACGTACTTGTTAGGTCTGAGCAAATGGTTGACGGAGCGGAGCTTGGAAGAGATACCAAGAGAAAAATTACTGAGAGCAACAAGAGACAGAGCAAAGTGGAAGTCCATGATCGCCTACGTCCTGAAGGGATAGGGCACATGAAGAAGAAGATGTATTTCATACTATTTTTAGTATTTATTGCCAAATGCAAATCGAATGGTTCCTTTGTTATTAATATTTGCAAAATTTTGCAAGTGGCAAAGATGAACTCGTCAGAATCGCCATAAATTTTCTTCTTTCTTTCATTGATGAAACTGCAATATAGATAATTATTAAATGTTTATAAATTCATTTGGTGCACATGTTATTGTGTTATATTAACAAAAGAAACATTCTATTTTCATTTACAATTATTCACATTTTTTTTATCATCATATTGCCCAAAGCAAGGCATTTTACTGCCACTGTTTTGCAGGAGGTTACATAGGGAGAAAGTTATGAGAAAGAGTGAGAGGTTATAGAAGGTATCAGGGAGTGAGTAAGAGGAGGATGAGAATACTGATGAGAGTGGAGTGGAAGGAGAAAGGAGCATTAGAGAGAGGGTGCAGGTTCATGAGATAGGAGATGACTATTGACGTTACATTTAAATTCTTGGAGATTGTAGCAGTCGGAGAAGCAAATAAATGGAATGGAATTCCACAGGCGGGAAGTGCGAGAAAAGAAGCTGATGGAGTAGAATTTGCGTTTACATTTTATTGATTTCACAGTAAAAGGGTGGGACCTATTTGTTAATCTTGTGTGGCTCGAGTAAATTCATATATAGGGGGCACCAGTGAGCTAAGTTCATCGGAACAGAAGCCGTGAAATTATTTGTATAATCAGTCAGTTAAGTGCCATTCGTGATACACGCTTTGGGCGATCATGTCCCGAAAGTGACATGACTGACTGGGCAGAAGGTTATCTCCCAGTACGTTGCCATTGCTTTCTTCGGTATACTGGTTGCCAACCAAGGCTATAGAACCCAATCTGTCCTATTATTTAACCCATAACTAGAGGTAAGAGACAGATTAATACCTTTCCCAAGGGTATTTGTGCGTAAGTGAATGCAAAGAATTCAACTAGAATTCGAACTCGGCTCCCCGAGTTGACGTTCCGAGTCGATATACACTGCACCACAACGCACATCCCTCGTTGTTGTTTTCGACTATGCTTCGCTGCGGCAGCGTCGTCGTAGGTGTTGTCACCTCTCATCGGCGGCGGCAGCTGTCTCTGCGGCGGTAGCGGATATGGCAACGGCTAACGGCAAAACGGCGGACGACGTGCAGTAGCGCCAGCAGCGAACCACGGAAGCCGGTAACGATGCGCCAGGCCTAAACGGATGAGATCTAACGCACACGACAGGCTGCCGGTTTGTGGAATTCTTGGCAATAAATACTAAAAGATAGTATGAAATACATCATTTTTTTTTAACGCTGGGGTTACCTAATAATTATGGCCGATAGTGTAGTCCAATTATGAAAATCCGAAATCAGCATTTCATTTAATCTACACGTGTACAGGGTGCGTAAGCTGTTTGAGGACATAATGAAAAATAAGAAACAAAGAACAACAACTATATCTGAAAAACATCTAAATTTTTTAATACATAACTTTGTACAAAAAATGCAATAATTGTTAGGGAACATGTTTGTACATCGTCAGGCTTAATGATGGCTTCAATGGTAATGATAATGTTTAAAGTGTAGGATGTGCGTTGTGGCGCAACCGATATCGACGAGAAATCGGAGAGCCGTGTTCGAATTCTAGTCAAATTTGTTGCATTCACTTACTTGCAAATACTCTTGGAGAGGTGTTAATACTTTTCCTTTTAAACTTTGGGTTAAAAAATAGGACAAATCCAGTTCTATAGCCTTGGCTGGTAACCAGTCTACTGCAGAAACTAATGACAAGTTTCTACGAGAAAATCTTCTGTCAGGTCAGTCATGTTTTGAAACAGACATGATCACCCAAGCGTGTATCACGTATGCAACTGACTGACTAAAGAAAAAGGATACTAAAGTAAATTATCTCCCTTAGGCCGAGATAAAGTCAAGCTTAGTAATATTACAACATGCAATGATGAAAGAGGTAGTCATTTAGTTGATTTTTAGGAACCAAACCGACCAGTTGCATTTTTTAGCAAAGGGGCCCGGAGGCCGGCACCCGGGTTTAGACTCAATCTGCTTCCTCCAGTACGTACTGCAGCTTTAAACTAAACATTGTTATTGTTGTAGATGAAATAAAAGCTTGAGTTCGAGATCCCCTAGAGACTACCCGGATTGACAAACACCAGAAACACACAGGAGAACATAATAGTCGAAACGTCGGGTGATAATAACAACAAAGACGAGCATATTAATTCGATTAATATTTGTCTCTATTTGCACCTGAAGAAGGCCGGAGCGTAAAACCGTCGAAACGTCATAAAAAGACAATAAAGATTAGGAGAATAGTCCGAATAATGTAAATACTATATTAGTTCGAATGTAAATAATTCATATTAGGAAAACATCAGGGCATACTTAAAATCTTAAAATTGAAAGTAATTTATTTAATGAGGATTTTATGATTTAAGATGATAGAATCGATGACCCTCAATCTTGGTTTTATATTTTTGTCTGCGTTAACATTCCCTTTTCTTTTTTTTTTCTTTTTTTTTTTTTGGTTTTAGAAATCTCGTAAATGTTTTATGATAATGGACACAAAACGAAAAAGAGTCCTCATTAAAAATCACGTCGACATATTTTGCTTTATCAAGTGTTTCATGACGAGCCGAATGCCTATCCTAAGCAAAAAGAAAGTCATCATATAAAACCACATTATTGTAGTTCTCTCTTGCCTCTCTCTAAAATTTCTCAATATGCATTTTCAAGAACACATCTAAATTCTTATGCTGAACATAACAACATATAGCTGACCAAAAGAGAAGCATTTAAACATTTATATAATGTTTGTTTTTATTATTACTATTATGTCATTTTTCATCATATTTTGATTTCTGCTATGGTCGCACTAAGTCTGCGGGAAAACCTAAGGCAGGTTGCGGTGTGTCGTTATGGCTCAATTTCATGTTTTTATATCTCCCCTATCATCCCTAGCGTTACAAAGGCAAAGTTCTCCTTAGTGTGTGGGCTGTACTTAACAAGACAATTTTTTATATATCACTAAATCTTTGGTTTCCAGAGATTATTATTATTATTATTATTATGTCATTTTTCATCATATTTCGATTTCTGCTTTGGTCTCACTACCAACCAAGTCTGCGGGGAGACCTAAGGCAGGTAGTGGCGTGTTGTTATGGCTCCATTTCATGTTTTTCTATCTTCCCTATCATCCCCAGCATTACATAGATAAAGTTTTCCTTAGTGTGTGGGCTGTACTTAATAAGACAATTTTTTGTATATCTCTTAAGCTGGGGTTTCCAGGGATTCTTTCAATGTGTTGTTCCATTTTTTATCATTCCAAGTGCACCTACTATCACTGGCACAACTCTTGTTTTCAATTTCCACATTTTTTCTATTTCAATTTCCAGGTCTTTATATTTTGACAGTTTTTCAAATTCCTTGATTGCTATGTTACAATCCGCTGGACAAGCCATATCAATTAATAGACAAGTTTTCTCCTTCTGGTTTTTAATAATAATGTCTGGCCTGTTTGCTTCAATTTTTCTGTCTGTGTAGATGGTGTAATCCCATAGAATGGTTACATCTTCTATTTCTATTTTATTATTTTATTATTATTATTTTATTATTATTATTTTATTATTTTATTATTATTATTATTATTATTATTATTATTATTTCAATTTCCATTATAATTTGATTTCTGCTATAGTCGCACTACCTACCAAGTCTGCGGGAAAACCCAAAGCAGGTAGTGGTGTGTTGTTGTGGCTCCGCTTCATGTTTTTTTATATCTCCCTAACATCCCTAGTGTTACATAGACATAGTTTTCCTTAGTCTGTGGGTTGTACGTTCTAAGACGATTTTTTTGTATATCTCAAGCCAGGGGTTTCCAGAAATTCTTTCAATGTGCTTTTATTTATTTTTTTTGTTCCATTTTTTATCATTCTAGTGCACCCACTATCCCTGGTACGATACTTGTTTTCAATTTCCAAATTTTTTCTATTTCAATTTCCAGGTTTTTATATTTTGACAGTTTTTTCGAATTCCTTGGTTCCTATGTTACAATCCGCTGGACAAGTCATATCAATTAATAAGCTGGTTTTTCTTTTTTAGTTTTTACCAATAATGTCCGACCTATTTACTGCCCTAGGTCTTCCCGCAGACTTGGTTGGTAGTGCGGCCATAGCAGAAATCGAAATATGATGAAAAATGACATAATAATAATAATAATAATAATAATAATAATAATAATAATAATAATAATAAAACTTGCCTTCTAGTTGATATTATTTGCCCAGCTGATTTTTACATTACAACAAAGAAATTAAAAATGTACCTATAAAAGTAAAAACAACTGGAAATTGAAATAGAAAATTGTGGAAATTGGAAACGAATATAGTAACAGTGATAGTGGGTGCGCTTGGAATGATAAAAAAGGAACAAAACAACTTTGTCTCGGTAACGCTAGATACCAGAAATGGAAAAACAAATGAAATGTAACCATAATGACACACTACTACTTGCCATAAAAACGCATCACTACCTGCCTTAGTTCTTTCCGCATACATAGTAGGTGATGTGACCATAGCAGAAATGGAAGTATGATGAAAATGAAAACAATAATAATCAATGGGAAAAGTAGTCAAGGAGTGCCAACCGATGCTCAGGTAATATCGCCATCATCTCCTCGATGATTATTAAAATGAGAAAGAATAACTGCAATGAAGTTGACACAACTCACGGGTGAAAATACAAAAAATGAACTCAACCGCTCACAAAATTAAATTCAAACTAAAAATAAAACAGGGGCGGTAGGTAATTCAGTGTTTAAAATTATCTAGGGGAGGTAATTTAATATATAGTATTTGAGAGGCAAAAATTAAATTTTAATATTAAAACCGGAAAAGTAACCCGGAAGCTTTATCCCGTACCGGATGGAACCTAAAATCTAATCAGTTCGTGCCAGTTATGATCTTTGAAGTTTTCATCCGAATCCATTTAGTGTGTGTTGACCACGTGCAGAAAAACAAACAGACGCGTACCGGGATGGCGTTGGTATTGCCTTGGCTGAGGTTTGACTTTAGCTTCTCGTGTTATTAATGTTGTTAATTCACAACAACAAAGAAATAGTATAAACTCAGTTTCATATTTGTTGTTAAGTTGCTGTGGCGAAACTTCGCCGCAAAATTGTAGTGACCGGTTTGGTCTGAAGTAAGACATGGAATACAGGAGGTAGGTTCAAAACAGTGTATTAGTATAACAACAAGATATACAAAGAAAGTGTCAATAATAAGTAATAGGAATAACTAAGCCCGGGCGGTACAGTTACGCTGCTTATTGACTGACTAGTAGCGGGCTTTAACTGCGTACTAGCTTGACGTCAACTGCTAGGGCAAGATGTAGCATAAGACATTTTTAATGTGGGTTCACCGAGCTATATGCCGTGACTAATACTTTCTGTCTAATTTTACCCAGACGTGACTCTACCCTTCGGCGGAACCTCGACTAGGTTAATACTCTTCGCCTGCAGGCAGAGAGTTCGAAGGTACCCAAGGCAGTCAACTGCTTGTCAACTGCTTTCGGAAGTTACGCAGATAATCATATATAATAAAAGAAGAAGGGTACCATAAAGATATTTACAGGCTTTATTACAATTCTAGTCATTTTTTTTTTAACGATAAACCTTGCCGAATAATGAACGTAGTTAAAATTATGGCTCTGTCAATGAAAAAACTGCCTTTGAAAACTCTGTTCTTTTGCAAACATCGGCAAACGGAAGGTAGATATTTCTTATCTGTTCATTTTTATCATGGAATATAAATCAAAATATTTTTAATGTTCATTTTTCTTACATGGATATAAATCAGTAAAAGAAAGTATATGTAAGTTAGTTTTCCTGTAAAATCCAATGGTGTATTGTGTCATTCTACGATAGGTGATCCGTGGCCAACTTCTGGCTCTCACATACTTTACGTTCTTGTTATACTAATACACTGTTTTGAACTTACCTCCTGTTTTCCATGTCTTACTTCCGACCAAACCGGTCACTACAATTTTGCGGCAAAGTTTCGCCACAACAACTTAACAACACTTCATATCTCATCTATTCAAATACGTATAATCCTATTTATCAATTCATCGTACCTCCCTGAACAGAAGTGGTTTATTGCTTTGGTTGTTCTCGAACTTCTACAAACTTTTTCCTGCTCTTACCTCTTGAGATTTATGTCTTGTTCTTTTTATTAGTTTTTTTGCTCCGATTCTTCTTTCGTTAGTCCTGCTATCATCTATAGGCTTATTTTCTACGGAATTATCCTGATCTGAAGAATTCACCCATTCTTCTCTGTCAAGATCTTCTTCCATCACAACGTCTTCCTCTTTAATTCTTGGTTTTAATTGGTCAGAATGAGTCATTTGGCTTTTCTCCTTCTTTCATATAATAGCCTTGTTATGTCTCATCTGCATGATGAAATTAGCTCTCTCAAGACTTACTTTTTTGTCTTTTGTATACTACATCATTTCATTTGTCAATTAAAGATTGTTAATTAATAAAACTACGAATGTGTGTTGTGGTGCAGTGGATATCGACTCGGAACGACAAATCGAGGAGCCGAGTTCAAATTCTAATTGAATTCTTCGTATTCACTTATGTGCAAATACCCTTGGGAAAGGTATTAATCCGTTTCTTCCCTCAAGTTATGGGTTAAATAACAGGACATATTGGGTTCTATAGTCTTGGCTGAAAACAGTCTACCGCAGGAAGCAATGGCTACCTACTGTAGGATAATCTATTGTTTTATCTTGTTATGAAGTAATAAACTGATCCCCCACTAATTACTACTTAATAATATAATACATATCTTCTTCCTTCAGTTATGGGTTAAATAATAGGACAGATTAGGTTCTATAGCCTTGGCTGGCAATTAGTCTACCGCACAAAATAACGGCAACCAATTGCGGGATAATCTTCTGCCCAGTCAGTCATGTCTCTTTCGAGACTTGATCGCCCAAAACGTGTATCACGTATGGCACTTAACTGACTGAATTAATATTTTATTTGTATTCCCACTAACGCAGATGAACTTTGAAAACTGTCTGTATGTGGAATCCTTCTATAACTAGACATCAGCACAGCGGACAGCAAAGCGGACAGCAAAACTAGACATCAGCCTTGGTGATTAACCGTCTATATTATCTCTACTTGGGGAAAATTTTTTTAATCGTATTTTACTGTCTACACCGTTCTTACTGCAATTTCATTAGATGTAAGGCAAACAGTCACTCCAACTCAACCAATTACATAGAATCTTTATCACAAATTCTGGTGGGTTGTCTAATACCAATATTTTAGAGTCGCCCGTTTCTGGAAAATACACACCTTTCGGCAACGTTAGCATATTCGGGAAAGACCTTAATGTAATAATGAATCTGTAGTAGTAGCAAACTGCCTACATACGGACAGGAAACGAATTCAGCATGTATACAAGATTAAAAAGGGGCGCAAAACAAGGATGCATATTCACATCAGATATATATATAGCAATACAGATCTGAGATCTTTAGAAGTCTTGCCAAGTCATTTCCATTGGCGGCCGTAATCTGAACAATATAAAATAAGCAGATGATACAATGCTGATAGCAGACACGGAAAGGAAACTACATAACTTCCTACAAAAAGTAGTTAAAGAAAGGGTAAAGAAAGGACTACATATCAACTATAAGAAAACTGAATGCATGGTCATCAGTAAAAATAGGAACCCAAAATGCCAACTACAAGTTGATGATACCAAAATCAAACAGGTGCAAAAAATTAAATACGTAGGAAGCGTTCGAGCTGTTGTGGAGTAGTTTTCGCACTCAAAGTTATAATCGTGCTATGTCGGTTGCACCCTAAATGTTAGGAACTTGGTAGTCTTCCACTGAAAGCTGACTCCTTAGTATTCGCCTAACTGCCGACTAATATCAACTGCCTAGTACTTCTACTGAACTCCAATGAACTTCCAAAGAAATTCTCAATATTTATTGTATGAAAAATACAATTGTGGCACAAGGCCGATTGTGAGGGAGAACTCAGGTTGGTCTTCAGTACCTATCCTATACCTAGCTAATCCGTCTCACGACCCAAACATACCTTACACTTTTCTCATCCACCACAAGAACATGTTCATCATCATTCGGTCCTTAATACACCAAAATACCTAAAACAAACCAGGGACCTAAAAAAAAGAAAAGTGTATAAAAATTTTATTTTGAATAATACATTCAATAATATATTTTAAAATATATCATGAAATAATATGTGGGGAGGGGCATGACATATATTCTCAAAACAAAATTTTTTTAAACAAAAGATACAAACAGAAATCACGATGTTAGTTTGACCCAACCAACCCACAAAACAAAGAGGCCGCTGTATTCTGCCCATAGGACAAAATCAAGAGGCATTCTTTCTACAGGGAGTGGAGGGGAGAAAATAAAATGGATGGGGACAATATAATCTTGACCCAGACGAGATAAAACGGGACAAAAAATAAAAACTGGGGAAATTGGGAATCTCGACCTGGATCATAACAAAAGACAATGCCGGGGGCAGGCTAGGACTCACATTTATTTGCATTAACTAGGTACACAAAAAAGAACTACCTTAACCAGGGGAGGGTTTCAAAGGAATCCACCCCGATGTGACTAATAGATCTAAAAGAGAAAATCAAGGCTAATCCCGTTCACGCGAACCAGGCTCGCCACATTTACCCACCTTTCGGTAAAGCCTATCGCAGTCAACCGTTTCCAATCAGATCTAATCTTAATTTTGAGCTGATGCTCAAAATATCGGATCCTGATGTGAAAGTCGGGCACCTCGCAAGACTTCAGTCGTGTCATCCATATCACCATTCGAGCCGTGACCTGAAGCGACAGAAACACCATTCGCTTCACTCCCGACACGATCAATGAGCACAAACTCACGCGGCGCGATACGAGCAGTCAATCCGAGAACAATGGTAGAAGGTGTGCGCAAACGTCTCCATTAAACCAAGGTCACAGCGTTCATAATCTGGCAAATCCGCCAGACCCCATATGAAGGCTGCGTCATTGAGAGACAACCTATTCCGAGCCAATCGCCAGGTTAGCGTAAACTCAGAGTTGCTGAGATAATCGGCACCTGGCGCCCAAGTCCAATAAGAGCGATTCTCCAACATGCCGAGCACTTCGCGTAGGTTATCCTTCGCGACACCCGATACATACCCAAGAAATACATTCCAGAAAATGAGTAGAATAATAAAAAAACAGGAAAATTTAGCTAGAAACAAAGGAGACAGTTAATTGATGGTCATACTGCCCGTCAGTATGGTAGCGAATGCTGGTATATCTTCTCAAGGATGAGGGAAAAACTTCAAGGAACCTAATGTTGTTCTACAGAAGGATGCTGAGGACACCATGGACGGAACATGCGAAGGTTCAAAGAGGATAGACATAAGAACGAAACTGATACTTAACATCAGGAAAAGACAGCTGAATGTGTTCGAACATGCAATGAGGATGTAGGGCTTGGAGAACCTGATGCACACTAGACGGTATGATGGGAAGGAAGACAAGGAAAAGCAAAGCATGACATACTTGATGAATTTGAGCGAATATTGTATGGGATAACAGGAGAAGGGGTATTAAGAATGACAAGGGATAGGGAGATGTGGAGGGTCATAATGGCCTACGTCCTGGCACACGGCAATTTCTAACTATTTCAGGTTATTCGCAGAAGGGGTCAAAATTAGAAAGAGTCCCAAGTCATTAATACGCGCATAATTGATATGAACACAAGATTATGGTTTCTGTTATTTTAAAACATGCGTGTATTCTACTTTACTGAACGAAATCTGACGAGGCCGACATACATAATGATCTTGAGAAATGACCCCCACTCTGTGGTAGACGGGGGTAAGACATGGATGGTAAATTTCAATACTTCTAAAACGTAGCTGCTATCTGTCAACCAGCACAGGCAGTCTCTTATGCACCCCCATAAGCATGGACCCAGCGAGTCTCCCTGAAAGCAATATACTGCGCCACCTCGGCCCCACCCACTCTTCCGAACTCAAGTGGAACCATTACATTGAATCAATAGCTAAATACACTGCTAGGAATATTTGGTCACTGTGTCGGGCCAGGAATATTTTTTTCCATCTGAATCCATTTTATACATGTACAAATTATCAATCCGACCGTGCACAAAATACCGTTGCCATAGACACCTCCTATCACACTAAGTTGCACCTATTCTCCCAACACTCTCACCATCTACCCAACCCTCATTCTCGGTATCCTTACCCGACTATCACCCTCCTTCTTACATTTCCTATATCTAACCATCCTTTTTCGCCAATTTCCCCTCTATGTAACCCCCTGCGCAATAGTGGCAGTGAAATGCCTTGCTCTGGATGAAACGATTATAAAATATATATATATATATGGTCAGGCGCCCCTGCTGTTAATCTCAGGGTTCTCGACAGGCTCTAAAGGAGAATCTGTAAGGTGATCGGTCTAGCCCTGGCAGCTCGACTCCAGCCACCTTCTCACCGACGGCATGTAGCTTCCTTCTGTCTCTTCTACAAATGTTTTCATGGGTTCTGCTCCAAAGACCTTAGATCCCTGGTACGCCTTCCACAAGAATTTACTCGAACAAACAGACTGGCAACAAGTCCCACCCTTTTACAGTTTAACCTACCAAATGCAGCCAACAATCCTACTCCATCAGTTTCTTTTCTCGCACTTCCTGTATGTGGAGCCTCATTTCGTATACTTGGTTTCCTGACAGCTGCAAATTCCAAGAATTTAAATGCAATGTCAATTCCCATCTCTTATCCTTTTGACTCCTGTCCTTCCCTCGTCCTTTCTACACCATTCTGTGTATCTTGTTCTTTTCCTTTCTCACTCTACTTTCGCAACTGTCATCACACTTGAATTCCCATTTTTCTCTTGCTATTTTCTGACAACCCCTGTAATTGTTTCGTCTTTATCTTCGCTCTCCTCCTACTTAAACTTTTACTCTGTTATGTAGCCCCCTTCCGATTCAGTGGTTGTACCGCCTTCGTTGGGGTGAAACGATTAAAAAATATTATTTATTTATCTTCCTATAAATACCGTGATCATCATGTCTACAATTTAAATCTCCTCTGCGTAGCTGTTATCCTACAACAAACATCAACACGTAAACTTTTTAAAAATATATCTTCTTAATGGTTTTGGTAGTTCTAACGTATCTGCATCGCAAATAACAGTTTTATATCGTTAATCTATTTCTTCATACCATCAGACCATAAAATCCCAACTATCAATCACATATATACACACCATAAACACACACACATACATGCTCTAGCACACTTACACAAACACACACACTACAATTAACGACAGCATCAGCAGCCACGAATGACCATTCCTTGAAAGGCACGGACTCACTCGGACAGACACATACTCCTCTGCCATTCTGAAGATGAGATTTTAATCTCGAAACATTAATGTATAATAAATAGGTAATACTCCAAAACTTTTTTATCTTCCTTAATTTTACTAAACGCATTGTGACAACATTTAAAACATTTTTATTTGTTTCGAGTTTTAACGACCTATCAATCCTTATGGGATCATTTAAGGTCATAACCACTGATTTTTGGGTAAGGTTATTTTATTTTTACAAAATTTGTCTTTTCGAGTATCAAGATTCATTGGGATTTGTTTTTAAGAGCAGGGACCCCAAGTCCTACCCTTGTTATTTAACCCATAACTGGAGGGAATGGACGGATTAATACCTTTCCCAAGGGTACCAGTGCTTAAGTTAATGCAGGGTATTCAACAGGAATTCGAACTCGGCTCACCGATTTCTCTTTTCGAGCCGATATCCACTGCACCACAACGCACATCCGTCACTACACGCTACAGCCCCTGGTATTTCCAAGTGGTCACCCATCTAAGTACTTACTGACCAAGCTCAACTTTTCTTAACTTCGGTGGTCGAGCGAGAACCGGTGTATTCAACGTGATAGGCCGTAAGCCTCCCTTAAAACCTAACCATATTCCTAAAATACACAATGCTTCAAGCAAATTACAAAACTTTCTTATCTAATTAAGATCTTTCAGTTTCAGAATTCTATCCTGTTTCTTCTTGTTCTTTTAGCTGTTTTGCTTAATATTCATTCTTGTAGAATTTCCGATAACAATATTTGAAGAGATAATATGTCAGGTGCACCCAATGCACTATTTGTTTATCCGGAACTTCTAATTTTTTCTTTTTGGTCATTATTAAAGCATAACTTTGACAACGCATTGACATGTACACGATTTACATTATTCGGACTATTGTCCTCATTTTTGCTCCCATGTTTACGACGTTTCGGCCGTTGTACGCTCTGTCTTTTTTCAGGTGGTAAGAATTTTGAATTGAACCGTTTATTACGATCACCGGGGTATATAATTTCCTTTCCATATGCGAAGACGCTTCTGGTAGACATGAGTTATCGCCATTGAACTTAATTATCTAAATTGTTTGTACACCACTACTGTAGTCTGGTATTGAAATCACAACTCTTCACGGAACTAACCAACGTCTATATCTGCTGGGCCATGTGTCCTTGAGACGGTACAACGACCGAAGCGACGTATACATGGTTTTTGGTATCTCATTTCTTGTATTAAAGAAACTCTAGAGGTTTATACGAACTTCTTCTTTTAGGTGTCATGTCCTTTCAGGACGTAGGCGATCATGGCTTTCCACATCTCCCTATAGCTGGTGGCTCTTAGCACTCTTTCTCTTGTTGCATCATGTAACCCTTGTTCCGTCATCAACCTGATCAGGTCTTTCAAATATGTTATCTGGTGCTTTTCCTGGTCTCTTTTCCCTCTATCTGGCCTGTTAGTATCAGGTTCCCCAAGCCCTCATTCCTCATGGCATGTTCCAGGACATTTAGTTGTCTCTTCCTGATGCTCACTATTAATTTCCTTTTCGTTAATATCCTTTCCAAAACCTCGTCATTGCTCACATGCTCGGCCCATGATATCCGCAGCATCCTTCTTTGCAACCACATTTCAGCTGCTCAAGTTGTTCCTTCATCTTCGAAGACATTGTTCAACATTCACTGCCATATTGAAGAACCGACATCACATAGCAATCGAATACTCTCCTCTTTGTTTCTAGCGAAATTGTCCTGTTTCTTAAAACTTCACTCGCCATGCCATTTCGCCTTCGGATATCAGTGTCAAACTTTCCGTCTTCTGTTAAAACACTTCCTAGGTATTTAAATTTTTGTACCTGCTTGATTTTAGAGTCCCTTACCTGTATTTGGCTTTTTGGGCTGCCCTTTTTGCTGATGACCATGCTTTCGGTTTTCTTGCAGTTTATTTGTAGTCCTTTCTTGTCACTCTCTTCAGCTACCTTCTGTCGGAGGTCTTGTAGTTTTCTTTCTGTGTCTGCTATCAACACTGTATCATCTGCGTACCTTATTTTGTTTAAATTATGGCCTCCGATGACGATACCTGACATAACTTCTTGGGTCCTCAGAACATTCTCGCTGTAAAAGTTGAATAGATCCGGTGAAAAGACACATCCTTATCTTACGCCCCTTTCAATCTTTGTATAACTGCTGAATTCGTTGCCTGTCTGTATGCAGGCAGTTTGCTGCCAGTAGAGATTCTTGATTACTCTTTGGTCTTTCCCAAATATGTCGAGGCTAACAAGAAAATTGCCAATCTCCTTTTGTGCTCCAATGACCAATGTCTCTTTTTTAATTTCTGAATATGTTTATGATACCGTTTGTCTTCTTAAAAGTTACATTATTGGATGGCCTTCTTGTGATAAAATTAAGGACACAGCTTGCTTATTTGATCTGTAGTTAACCTAATCTCCTTTCTAAGATCAAATATTTTTTTAAATGCGTTTTTCTGGGAATATATAATTTAAATGCTTGAACTTATTTCAAATTCCGAAAATTCAGAAATTGACTGTATTAAATCACTTTATTATTGTAAGTATCTATTATATAAATTATACAATCCTAAAAGGACTCTTTTTTTTATAATAGTTTGAGTTTCAGTTTTGTTTAACGGCATATCAACCTCTGTGAGTTATTTAATGCCAAAAAGGTGGGTTTTTAACGTATTTGTTTTTTAATGTTCGGTTATAGTGAGAAGGTTGATTTAGTCAGATTTTGAGTTTCAGTTTTGTTTAATGGCATATCAACACCTCTGTGAGTTATTTAATGCCAAAAAGGTAGAGTTTTAATGTTTTTTTGTTTTTTTTTGTAATGTTCGGTGATAGTGAGAATGTTGATTTCGTCAGATTTTTATACATTTTTTTTATTTTTATTCTTTTATATTGTAGAAAACTGAAAATGTTTTCTAGTTTTGTATTCAAAAATGTTTTACTGAGAATAACTTTTTTCCTTCAAAAATATGTTATGGTAACAATTGTTTCTTCAAAAATATCTTTTGGTAATATTTTTCCTTCAAAAATGTATATTTTTCTATAAAAGTCTATTTTTATGTATATATCTCTTTAATAGTATATTTTTATACTTTCATAGTGTTTTGACCCCGGTTAACTATTTGCCCATAGCTGGGACCCTAACAGGTGCTACCACTCCGGGTCAGGGTGAACCTAAAAACAACAGCAATTAAGAGGTGGTTCCATATTCCTCACAACCTCCCAATCAGAGACTTTGCTGCTGGATACAGTTTACTGTCCTGCCTAGGACAAATATTAGTTAGTATATACACGCTTGGGCGATCATATTTCGAAACATATATGACTGACTGTGCAGAAAATCTTCCTGACATTATTTTTTGCAGTAAACCGGTTGCAAATCAAAACGGCAGAATACAATCTTTCTCAAACGTATTTGCGCGTAAGTGACTGCAATGGATTCAACTGGAATTCGAAATTGGCTCTCGGATTTCTAAATTGGAATCGATATACACTGCACCAAAACGCACATTTATAAGAGTAAACTGCTTTGGTCGGGAATATACAGTACCCTACAAAAGTAGGACAAGAACTATTTTATCTTTTATTAGGTATATTGACAGAAATGAGGAATTTAATTAATGTATTTTTATTTGATTTACTCAACAAATGCTTTAACAAGAAAAATATATTTGTTACAAAATAAATTTAATATTTAGTTTTGCATAGATCACAGCCTTCATTCTGTCATGGATTGACATCACAAGCTTCTTCAATGTATCTAATGGTATCTCCTGTCAAGCAGCTTGTATTTGTTCCCAAAGTGTGTCATGCGAAATAACATTACATTCATCAATTCGAGAGGGGGGATAAGAAAAAAATAAAGGATAATAGAATATGGAATAGTTTCAAAATAAATTGTTAAATGGAAATTAGAAAAAATTAAATATTAATTTTTTTTTATTCATTTCTTTACATCTAAGTTTAAATAATAAATAATTATAAGCAATTTACTTGTCTTTTCATACTGTAATTGAATTTCAGTGGTGCTTTTAAGAAAATCACCCCTGGCCTAGAACTTTGGCGCACTATCGGCAAAGGTGCAAAAGTGTTAGGACAAGGGTGATTTTAAATTTTATTTTGAAGCCTCATAAAAGATGAAATAGTTTTTGTTCTAATACTTTTGGACAGTACTGTATATACCTGGAAGATTTTCCTTCTTAACTTTAGATCTAGTGCAATGCCATTTGTTATAATTTTGCATCAGAATATGTATTTGTATCCCAATTAAATTCATATTTATTATCCCCAAATTCTTTAATTTGTTTACACATATTCTGTTTTGTGTCTTATTTCCTCTTTGGTGGCGGCAGAAAAGCTAATATCATCTTGATAAATAATCATATTACTGACTTTATTAGTTAACAGGATTTCCATTGCTCTCTGAAAAATGGCACTTGTGGTTTTCACTCCAAGACCTTACGTTCAGAAATCATGTGTTGGGATGAGAGCTCAAAATATTCTTAAAAGTAATTCATTTTTGTTTAATTTAAAAAATTTTTTTTTGTGTGTGTGTGTGTGTGTGTGTGTGTGTGTGTGTGTGTGTGTGTGTGTGTGTGTGTGTGTGTGTGTGTGTGTGTGTGTGTGTGTGCGTGCGTGCGTGCGTGCGTGTGTGTGGGTATGTGTGTGTGTGCCATTGTTAATTGAACGTTTGGTTTTCTTTTAACTTGTGAGAAATTTCTCTTTTGGATTCTTTATTTCTCTCTTTCTTTTTCCTCTTCGGCTGTTAGATTCTATCTTTGTTTCTTTCCTTTGCCAGTGCACGGCTCACATACGGGTTAGTTAGTTGGCTACTACCCCCGGCGGTCACTTTGGTTCCGTCAAAACTAGCCTATCTTAATAATCCTTTGTGAGTGTTTATTGTGGTTATTTCCTTAAATTTATCAATCAGCATTTGATTGGAGTCCGATTTTAACGCAGTTTTTACAAAATATTTCTTGCCCGATAATTTGTAGACAGCGGTTTTCATACAGGAAACAGGAAAAGAATTAAAGCATGTTTTAGTACTTATGCTTATTTAAAAATCTCCACATATTCTTATGTCTCCTTCAGATTTTTGCAAAACTAACATGAGTGAGGACCCTTTACTGCTACCTGGAGGAAAAGGCCCTAAAATTCTCTCCTCTTCCATTTCTTTTAACTTAGCAACTACCAAAGGTAGATGGTAAATCAGTAACTGACGAGATTATATAAGAGGGGGTATGATTTACATTTTTTTCTTTATACCCCTTAACTCCTATTTTTACTTTTTTCTGACTTTAAGCTCCCGATTAATTCCGACGTATTCATCTTTAGAACATAAAAGTTCATTATTTTTTAAATTTCACTATAATAATTGCTGTTGTTCAAAGGTACACCTTGGCCCGAGGTGGCAACATTTGGTAGAATCCCACTTATGGCTACATAGTGAACCGCTAAAAAAAAATGATTTATTTTGAAAATGTGAAAGTGCATTTTTGTCATAAAAATACCAGCAATCCATTTTGTTATAAGGGAATTACTTATACATATTCATAATAGAATTAACAATAATATATTTTAAAGCAAAATTAGCAGCAATATATTCTAAAATTATTAATTACCGGCAGTACAATACATATATCGAAATGATCATTTCTTCTGTGATTGAAAACATACAATTTCGTTCAAAATGCATTTAGTGAAAGCTATAAAATTGTTTTCAAAATATTTAGATTTCCCTTTCATAGAGGTTAATATGTCGCTAAACAGAACCAACAAGTCAACAATCGACGGAGTCAAATAATTCCCATGGTCACTTGTATATTTATACCCTACCGATGTTAAATAAATTGGTTCATTATGTTTAAAATGCAAATATTTGTTTTAAGTATATTCTTTATTCCGGCAAGTGTTGATTTTTGTACGAAGTTTCGGCCGTTGTACGCTCCGGCTTTCGTCAGATGCTAGGAGTTTTGAACCGAACCATTATTGCAATCACTGAGGTATATCATTTTCATCCCTAGTACCTGAAAAAAAATCCGGAGCATATAAAGGACAAAACATGGTCAAATGGCAACAAAGTTGAGGACAATAGTTAATAATGTAAATACTGTAAATGCTACCTCATCTCAGAAATATAGACAAATAGAATGATCTATTGTTAAACGTCGTACAAATGGCAACAAAGATGAGGACAATAATCCAAATAATGTAAATATTGTAAATACAAAATCATCTCAGAAATATAGACAAATAGAATTATCTATTATTAAACGTCATACAAATGGCAACAAAGATGAGGACAATAGTCCGAATAATGTAAATACTGTAAATACTACCTCATCTCAGAAATATAAACAAATAGAAGAATCTATTATTAAACGTCATACAAATGGCAACAAAGATGAAGACAATAGTCCGAATAATGTAAATACTGTAAATACTACCTCATCTCAGAAATATAAACAGTTAGAATGATTTATTATTAAACGTCGTGCAAATGGCAACAAGGATGAAGTCAATAGCCCAAATAATTTCAATACGGTAAATACTACCTCATCTCAGAAATATACACAAATAGAATGATCTATTTTCAAACGTCGTACAAGTGGCACAAAAGATGAGGACAATAGTACGAATAATGTAAATACTATAAATATATACCTCATCTCAGAAATATTGACAAATAGAATGATATAGTATGAAACGTCGTACAAATGACAACAAAGATGAAGACAATAGTCCGAATAATGTAAATACTGTAAATAATATCTCAGAAATATAGACAAATAGAATGATCTATTATTAAACGTCATACAAATGGCAATAAAGATGGAGACAATAGCCCGAATAATGTAAATACTGTACTTATATACCTCATCTCAGAAATATAGACAATATATTTGTTTTTTACATCACATTATCTACAATGCTTCTTTCATATTTCCTTCTTGGTAACTCACACTGCCTGGTGCATTGCAGATTCGAACAGAGACGAGAAGCCCCCAGTTTATTTTTTCGTAGATCGACCAACATACGGATCAATAATTAAACATTTCAGGAGACCAGACCAATTATGCTGTGCCTGAAATTAGTTTAAAGATATCGAGTTCGGAACATCATTAAGATTTTATGGATCCGTTTTTCGTGCAGTGGATTTCAACTTGGAACGACAAATCGGAGAGCCGAGTTCGAATTCCAGTTGAAGTCCCTGTATTTAGTTACGCGTAAATACCCTTGGAAAAGATATTAATCCACCTATTCCCTCAAGATATGGCCTAAATAACAGAACAGATTAATTTCTATAGCCTTGGTTGGCAGTCTAAAAAATGTAATGACAAACTATTGCGGGAAAATATTCTGCCCAGTCAGTCATGACGCTTTCAAGACATGATCGCCCAAGCGTGTATCACGTATGACACTTAACTGACTGACTGAATATGATAGTTGGAAACATGATTGTCTTTACAGGGCATAAAGTGGGGGATCTGTTTTCTATTGTTCGAAAGTAATAAACTGATCCTCCACTAATTATTACTTAATAATATAATACACATCTTCACCCGGTTGCTATGAGTTAAAAATAGGACAGATTGGGTTCTATAGCCCTAACTGGCAACCAGTCTATCGCAGAAAGCAATGGTAATCTACTGCGGGATAATCTTCTGCCCAGTTAGTCATGTCTCTTTCGGGACATGATCGCCCAAGCGTTTATCACGTATGGCACTTAACTGACTGCTGGCTGAATATAATAGTCGAACGCATGATTTAAGCTTCTACTAGGCATAAAGTGGGGGTCGGTTTTTTATTGTTATGAAATAATAAACTGATCTCCCACTAATTATTACTTAATAATATAATACATATTTTACCTCTCTAGCTATGTGTCAAATAACAGGACAGATTTGGTTCTATAGCCCTGGTCGGCAACCAGTCTACCGCAGAAAGCAATGGCAACCTACTGCGGGATAATCTTCTGCTCAGTCAGTCATGTCTCTTTCGAGACATGATCGCCCAAAGCGTGTATCACATATGGCACTTAACTGACTGACTCAATATAATAGTTGAAAACATGATTAAGGCTTCTACTAGACATTAAGTGGGGGATCGGTTTTCTATTGTTATGAAGTAATAAACTGATCCCCCACTAATTACTACTTATTAATATAATAATATAATTCACCAGTCTACTGCAGAAAGCAATGGCAACCTACTGCGGGATAATCTTCTGCCCAGTCCGTCATGTCTCTTTCGAGACATAAGCGTGTATCACTTATAGCACTTAACTGACTGACTGAATATAATAGAAACATGATTAAGGCTTCTACTGGGCATAAAGTGGGTGGTCTGTTTTCTATTGTCATGAAGTAATAAACTGATCCCCCACTAATTACTACTTATTAATATAATAATATAATTCACCAGTCTACTGCAGAAAGCAATGGCAACCTACTGCGGGATAATCTTCTGCCCAGTCCGTCATGTCTCTTTCGAGACATAAGCGTGTATCACTTATAGCACTTAACTGACTGACTGAATATAATAGAAACATGATTAAGGCTTCTACTGGGCATAAAGTGGGTGATCGGTTTTCTATTGTCATGAAGTAATAAACTGATCCCCCACTAATTACTACTTATTAATATAATAATATAATTCACCAGTCTACCGCAGAAAGCAATGGCAACCTACTGCGGGATAATCTTCTGCTCAGTCAGTCATGTCTCTTTCGAGACATGATCGCCCAAAGCGTGTATCACATATGGCACTTAACTGACTGACTCAATATAATAGTTGAAAACATGATTAAGGCTTCTACTAGGCATTAAGTGGGGGATCGGTTTTCTATTGTTATGAAGTAATAAACTAAGTAATAAATTAAGAGGTGGTTCCATGCTCCTCGCAACCTTGGTGGATGAAAAAATTGTAAGGTATGTTTGTGTTGTGAGTCGGGTTAGTTAGGCATAGGATAGGTACTGATGACCAAAAAGAGATTTGACCCCCGCCGCTAAATCGGCCTTGTGCCACAATTGCCGGATGCAGTTTACCGTCATACCCAGGTCCTCATATTTTGTAATAACTGGCTTCTTTTTATTTTTTGTCGGGAAATGTAATTATGTCTCTATGTGGATCCAATAAATTTCATGAACTAAACACTTTGCTCTAAAACTGTAACATTCGGTATCTATTCTCTTTATTCTCATATTTTTTCTTCTTAACTACTAGGCCTTATTTTTTTCTCTTTTTCTCTTGCTAAAGCAGCCTGGTGCATTGCAGATTCGAACAAGTGTCAGAGGTCATGAGCCTGTTTCTGTCAAATATAGAACACAGGTTATGATCGGTTAATCATGAACACTTCATCGACAGGCACCAGGCCCACACGTCTTCACCTTTAATATCTAGACAGATGTTGGATTCAATCTCGATGCTTCGCCATTCGTGACCACGTCTCAAGTTCAATTAATCGATAATTAGAAATTTCATGAGACCAAGTCAATCAAACTGTATTCCGCTGCAGAATTCTAAATACCCTACGGGTTTTATGGCCCGGGAGTTTAATTTTATCACTTTCGATGCGTTAAAATACGTTTTTTCATTTAGATTGAATGTCATGTTATATAATAACGGAAGCAAAATTGAAAATCATCATCATTCACTATCAAGAGGCATTATTTTCTCTTCCCAATGGTTTTATTACAATACTGCGAAACAGAGTGTAATCGTGCCCATTGCCTAAGATAGAGGAGCGGGACTAGCTTGCCAGTATCGCAAATGCTAACAATATTCTGCGTTTGTTAAGCTTTCATTTTAAAAAAATTCATTCAGTTAAGTGCCATAGGTGATTCACGCTTGGGCAATCATGTCTCTTTCAATACAATTATGAGATAGAAGATTTTCCTGCAGTAGAGTGCCATCTCTTTCCGCGGTAAACAGGTAACCATCCAAGGCTTTAGAACCCAATTTGCCCTGAGATCTAGATCAACTGCTTTCGCAGGGGTATTTCATTAGCCTCAAGAAGACTTGCGCTGTAAATGGTAGGACTATTTAGGGGAAACTTCATACGGTACGTTTGATTGTAAAACAAGTCAACGGTGAAGGCGTGCTGATCAATTCACTTCAGTCGAAAGCATTTGTTAGAGTTGACTATCGATTTCACGGTGCTGTTCTTGAGTCGCCTGGTTCGGGTCGAAAATTCGGTCCTCGTCTCAG
The DNA here is from genome assembly GCA_037127315.1 of Ascarosepion bandense. Taxonomy (NCBI): domain Eukaryota; kingdom Metazoa; phylum Mollusca; class Cephalopoda; order Sepiida; family Sepiidae; genus Ascarosepion; species Ascarosepion bandense. Next base: position 805,328 of record JBBBDQ010002013.1, on the reverse strand, counting down.
TCAAGCGGTTAGATGGTGAAAGTGAATGGCGTAGGATCAAAACCGTTCATGTTGTTCGAATCAATTCAACTGAGTTTCCCGATTTCGCCGATGCTGTACGTTCTTGCGTTGGAGTCCTTCCTTCGCATATCAAATTGAATCCTGTCGTGCGCAAAATAGCGCTCTCTGGTGCGACCACCTCGACCATGTATTGCATCTATGTCGGCAACGTGGCTGCTTTTGTGTAAAACAAGACTGAGATTGACTAAGTTAGCTAGGAAATGAACAGGAATTAGACGGTAACAAGAGACAAGATCAACCGCGACAAGTCAGTGGGATTACGATTAGATGTGTGGAAGATATTCTCTCCTCTCGGGCTATTCACTTGACTATCAATATACTCGGCGTATAGTTTGGCTTTTACCTCCTATTGAGGCTGAGACGGCAGTTCGTCTGTGATCTCGGAAGAGGCTTTCCTTGAAATGCGGAACTTTATGTCTCGCACATCTACCCCATCTTTCTTCACCAGCTCTCAGTACTTCCCCTTCCGTGCACCGAACTAATATTATTGGTTCGAACCTTGTTTCATTTCCTGTGGGGTGCGTCACAAAGTTTGTCGCCTCTATCGGTCTGAGGGCGCTCTAGGAATTCTCTGCGTTGAGATTCGTCAACAGATGCTACAGCTTAAGTTCCTGGGTCAAATGTGTCTGCATAATAATCGTAACAGTGTTTTCTGAAAGGAATTTTTTTATAATCATATCACCCCGAAGCAAGACATTTTACTGCCACTGTTTTGCGGGAGGGGTACATAGTAAGGAAGTTATGAGAAAGAGTGACAGGTTATAGGGGGTGTCAGGAAGTGGGTAAGAGAAAGATGAGAATACTGATGAGAATGAATGGAGAAGGGAACATCAGATAGAAGATGCAAGTTAGTGAGAAAGGAGATGACTATTGACTTTACATTTAAATTTTTGGAACTGTCAGGAAAACAAGTAAATGGAAGGGAATTTCACAGGCAGGAAGTGCGAGAAATGAAGCTGATGAAATATAATTTGTGTTTACAATTTATTGGTTTCACAGTAAAAGGGTGGGACCTAGTTGATAATCTTGTGGCTCGAGTAAGTTCATATATAGGTGTACCAATGAGCTAAGTTCATCAGAGCAGAAGCCGTGAAAATATTTGTAGAAGAGACTCAGGGAAGCCACATTGCGCCGGTGAGAAAATGACTGTATCTGAGCTGTCAAGTCGGGATCTATCATATTACAGATTCTCCGTTGGATTTTGTCAAGGACCCCTAGGTGGATAGCAGGAGCATCCGACCAGATATGGCAGCAGTATTCAATGCACGGGTGGATGGTAGATTTATATATGTGCAGGATTGTTTCAGGCGGAACAAAACTTCCTGGCCCTACACAGAGAACCGACCTTCTTAGCGGATTTAGCTATGGATTCTATGCAGACATTCTACTTGAAATCTGTTGTGAGAATTACGAGAATGGAAGGAAATCTCTATGACACCATTCAGTGTTCGTGAAGGCAAAAAGAAGCCCACCGTAATATTTGACCCGACTGTTTCTTCTATAACGAGTGTCTACTTGCTCTGAAAAACTGTCCAAAACCCGAATGTTTTTTCTAATGTATTAAATCGTGTGATACTGCAGATGGAGGAGGCTTAAGATATTCTAAGACAGCGGTCAGAAACCCCCGGGCCGCGGGTCACGTCCGGCCCTCAAGTGAATCTTGTCCGGACCGCTAGCTTACTCTGGACACGATATAAATACAGGTAAACTAAACCAAAGTGACAGTTGATAATCTGAATATATTGCGTCGAAATTTTTAAAAATATTTCTTTTTACCTGGAGAATGTGTTTTACTTTTATTTTTTATTTTTAGGTATCGCCAAAATTATCGTACGGCCTCACTTTCACTTTTTCTGTGAAATTGCTTTCGTGAGAGGACACTTTCAAATGAATATAAAATAGTGTTTTCAACCAATTTTAATAGATTTTTTATAATACTGATTTATGAAACATTTATTTTTAAGATGTAATATTTTTTTAACAAAATTCCCGTCAGATATTAAATTATATTAAATCCTTGCTTTCTTCAAGCACATAGAAAATTTATTCACATTATTAATGACATGGTTCTTCTCCATGACACTGGAGTCATAGCTGGTTCGCCCTCCTCTCTTATTCCACATAGCTTTTTGGCCCTCACTCTCCAAAATGTTGCTGAATGAGGAGTTTAATTCTCTGTGGCCTTATGCGCTCGAATAGAGCTGTCTCAATAACAACGAAACATCACTCACCTGGCTGGTGTTTCGGAAGGCCCTCTGTGCCTTGGGAATAGCAGTTACGCCAAACTGCGTGCACTACAGTGGATCAGTGGGGTCCTTAGTATACACGTTCTTTCACTGTAAATTCGTACGGTCGTTGTGCGATTACGATATGGTTCGGGTCATGGCGAAATATGTTTTGTTCTCGTAGCCAGTTCATCTTTTAGTAATGTTGAGCCGCATCTACCACCGATAGGGAGATGTGGAAAGCCATGATCGACTACGTTCTGAAAGGACAAGGCACACAGAAGAAGAAGAAGAAGAAGAAGAAGAAGAAGAAGAAGAGAAAAAAGAATATTCATGATATAAAATGTATTTACTGAATTAAACAAAATTAGTGTTAGATTTGGTCAACTTCTTCTTCTTCTTCTTCTTCTTCTTCTTCTTCTTTGTGCCTTGTCCTTTCAGAACGTAGTCGATCATGGCTTTCCACATCTCCCTATCGGTGGTAGATGCGACTCAACATTGCTAAAGACGGTACTGGCTATGAGAACAAAAAATATTCCGCCCGTGACGCGAACCATATCGCCTTCAATCGCACAACGACCGTACGAATTTACAGTGAAAGAACGTGTATACTAAGGACCTCACTGATCCACTGTAGGGCACGCAGTTTGGCGTAACTGCTTTCTCCTGTAACATCTCGCAATACCCATTCTGCCTGTTCAGGCCTTTCAAATATGCTATACGCTGCTTTCCTCTATCTCTTTTTCCCTCTATCTGGCCTGTTCGTATCAGGTTCTCCAAGCCCTCTTTCCTCATTGCATGTCCCAGGAACTTCAGCTGTCTCTTCCTGATGCTCACTCTTAATTTTCTTTTCGTTGTCATTCTTTCCAACACCTCATCATTGCTCACATGCTCGGTCCATGATATCCGCAGTATCCTTCTGTAGAACAACATTTCAGTTGCTTCAAGTTATTCCTTCATCGTTGATGATATTGTTCAGCATTTACAGCCATATTGAAGAACTGTCATCACATAGTAATTTAGTAGTCTATTTCTTTCTATTGAAAGTTTCCTGTCACTTTATACTTTGCTCAGCTTCTAGAACTCGTCTTTTGCCATGCCAAATTGCCTTCGGATTATTTTGTTTTAGATTTTTATCAATACGGTCCTTCACAAAGATTGTACATATTGAATTACGTAGTAATTTTTAGAGCAAATGTGGCAACGTGATGTTTGTTTAAGATAGTGTTGTTTTGATAGATGTTTTGTTGAAAAAAAAACAATATACGAACGACTAGGTCAGTGATAGAGACTAGCTAAGCTATCGATAGGACAAGTAAAGATCAGCCTTCCAATATAGTGCACTTGTGGCGTATTTGTATGTAGTACTATGAATTTTAGCCATTAAAGTCAGTTTAGTTTGTGTGCTTATGACAGTCAAGTTCAAGGCTGGACCTGTGCAGATGAGATTTTGTCATTTCACTGGTGAGAACTTTTAAGCATTATAATTTTTACATTGTTTACTTTTTAACCCTCTAGGGCCATCGTATTTCCCTATAAGGAAACATTTGGCATTCATTGACTGAGCAGTCAGTACTGCTTTCATTTGAAATTTATAAAATATTTCTCTTAAAAAATTTTTCAGGAAAATATTTCTTTCAAGGCTTGTTTTCATACTGTATCAAATATGATACGAATGGCCCCAGAGGGTTAATAATATAATATGATTAAGGCTTCTACTTGTCATAAAGAGGGGGATCAGTTCTATATTGTTATGAAGTAATAAACAGATCCCCCACTAATATGATACGAATGGCCCTAGAGGGTTAATTTCTCTTACGTTTATTCTGTTGACTGTTTTTCTTGTTCAGTTTTAACCCTCCTCTGGCACGAATTATATTTTTTTCACAGCTATGTTTTTCACAAGCCAACTGATTCATAATTTGTCGGGAAAATTATATCCAACTTTTTGTTTTCTCTTTAATTTTTAATCACCGCTCGGTATTATGTTCTTTTTCTTTTTATTTTATCATCGTATATTTTTTCAATATTGGTCTATATTTCTGAGATATGGTATTGTAAATTTTTACACGATTTCTATTGTTCGGTTGTTGTTCTTATTATTGTTTCCATATTCACAACTTTTCGGTCGTTGTACTCCTCAGCCTTCTTCAGTAACTGTCTATATTTCTAAGATAATGTATTGCAATTATTTACTTTATTTCCATTGTCCGAAATGATGTCCACAAGTTTATTGCCATATTCACGACGTTTCGGTCGTCGTTGTTATTTGTCAGCCATTTTGTTTAAGTGTTCAGGCTTGTTATTTTTCACAGATGTGTCTATTTAATTTTTTTCATAGTATTTGGTATACATAATATGTTTGTTTTTCTTTTCTATTTTTAAAAATAAACATTTTTACAATACTTTATTAATTTTTTTTTTGTTTGTGTCGTTCCAGTGAATTTATTCCTTTTGTTTTACACATCAAACTTTTTTCGGTAAATTTTCGTTGTAAGTCACGACGCTTTTCCCCTTCAAATTTATCCAAAATAGCATTATCTCTGTGCAAATATATATGCTGAACTCAAATCAACTGTTAGTTATTAAAGAAACTTACCTTTTTTTAATCTAAATGTCCATAATCTTGCACTATTTCTCCCCGTAACTCACACGAAGTCATGTAATTAACTGCAGCATGACGTACTGCGTATGCAACGGATTTTGGCAGATTTTTGGTCGATTTTTCTTCATTTACTGATACTTCCGGCGATGTACTTTCGGTAATGAAAGTAATGCGCTATTGTATTTCTACGCTTATTACTTTTATAACAGGAGGTACATCGCCTGAAGTTTCAGTAAATGAAGTAAAATCGACCAAAATTCGACAGAAAATTGCTGCCTACGTAGAAGATCATTCTACAGTTAATTACATGACTTCGTGAGAGTTACGAGGGTGAAAATGTGCGAGATATAATTCGTTTAATTATGGACTTTCAAAGCAAAAAAAGTAAATTTCTTCCATAACTAATTATTGATTTGAGTTCAGCATATACCTTTTGGATAAATTTGAAGGAGGAAAAGCCGTCGGCACCTAAAATGAACATTTACCCTTTTTTCACCTGATTTAGTTACTGATGTTTTAAAAATTTATGATCTTTCTTCTCTTTGTAAAAGGACATTGTTTTTTAGTTTGTGTATATTCTTAGGTTTTCACGAAATATTTTTCTTCGACAGGCTTGCCTTGAATTGTTTATATTTTTTTGTTTGTCGAGTTTTTTTTTTTTGTATTTAAGATGATTGCTTTGTTAATTTTTTCACTTTGAAAAGAAAATATCGCTTTCATTACTAAAAAGTAAAAAGGTAACCCTTAAGATATAATATTAGAATGGCCAACAAATGCTAGTTGATTAAGTTTGAGTTTTGTTTCACGGCATATCAACACCTCTGTGGGTTGTTTAATGCCAAAAAGGTGGGGTTTTAAGGTATTTGTTTTTTAATGTTCGCTTATAGTGAGAAGGTTGATTTAGTCAGATTTTGAGTTTCAGTTTTGTTTAACGGCATATCAACACCTATGTGGGTTATTTAATGCCAAAAAGGCGGGGTTTTAAGGTATTTGTTTTTAATGTTCGCTTATAGTGAGAAGGTTGATTTAGTCAGATTTTGAGTTTCAGTTTTGTTTAACGGCATATCAACACCTCTGTGGGTTATTTAATGCCAAAAAATAGGGTTTTAAGATATTTTTTAATGTTCAATTTTAGTGAGAAGGTTGATTTAATCAGATTTTGATGATTTTTTTTATTTTTATTTTAGAAACTGAAGATATCTTCTAGTTTTGTATTAAAATGTATTACTGGTAATATTTTTTTCTTCAGAACTGTAATGTTGGTAATATATTTCCTTCAAAAATGTCTATTTTTATACTTTCATAGTGCTTTGATCCTAGTTTTGGGGTTGACTATTTGCCGATAGCCGGGACCCTAACAGGTGCTACCACTCCGAGTCAGGGTGAATCTGGGAACAAAAGCAATTAAGAGGTGATTATATGCTTCTCACAAGCATCTAATCAGAGGCATTGCTGCCGGATGCAGTTTACGGTCATACCCATGATCTGGTTGATTAAAAAACTTTTTTCTTAAAAAAAAAAAAATGACCGAACGGATAAAACACGAAAATAGTGATAGCCGAGAATATTACCGATGAAAATGAGGAGTCAAAAGTTGAGACAAAAGAACAATGGAAACCAATAATTGTCAAATGTCACAGAATGAACAAAACGAGCAGAAACTGAAACCAGTGTCAACTGTAACAACAAAAACGACAATAGAATGTACTGAGAGTTACACTCATGCTGGAAGCCCGCATTGAAGTGTGTCATCAACATGACAGAATCCCTCAAGAAAGTCAAGACCTCCGCATATGTTGTCACAGAAGATTGGCTCTTCGTGGAATTACAGAATATTGAAAAAATAATTGTGTCAGATTTTGTAGTCGACAAGCGTTAGCGCAAAATTTGTCGGTTCACAAAATACACGTTTATTAAAACTTTGAGGTCGCTGCGGACCAAACCTCAAAAATGCCGGTCATTGTAACGAACATGCTGGAAGTATGAAGAGACCGGTCATCTCTCCTGTTCCTACCCAGAGAAGAAAGCCACTGGAGTTTTGGCTCCTGCATACAGATATCCTCTTTTGACAGATTATTTTATTTGTCTCGCTTGTAAAGCGAATTCCAGCAACCATGAATAGTATGGAAAATCCACCCGCTTGATCAATTTTCTGGCCCGTATTCCTCGAAAAGAACTTTGCCCACAATTTGTACGGTTACGGGGAAGAAAAAGCAGGACAAACAGATCATTGTTAGAACCATGCAGCAGGACCTCTTTCCCCAAAAGTCCCCACGGATAAAGACACAAAAAACCGACTCTCTCTACCTGTGCGATGTCCAGGCCAAATATGCCGAACAAGACAGAAACTAGAAATTCAAACAAGAACAGAGCCAAAAACATTACAACAACTGAACGAGGTTTTAAAAACAAAATGCAATCATTCTTCACGAAAAAGCGGTCCTTCTTCATCGGCATCTTCCTCCCAGAAAGTCAAACAGCCCTTCACAACCTCCAGTGATAAAATATTTAACCCCTATCCATTATTAAATGACCACCCTCAAGAAGGTTCCCTTTCCCAAATCCCCACAAAAGAAATTCCTTACTCCTCTCAATGCTCCTAACCAATCCTCAACCCAAACTCCCATAAAAAAATAGATCAGCATTAAAAAGCAAAACAAAAAAAAGACAGAAATCACTCTACAGATTCCAAAGAATCAGCAACTATGAAAAAGTGAAAACTTATTTACAACACTGAGGTAAGCCGGGTAAGGAAGGAGCAAAAAAACAATGTCGCATCTTAGTCTAGGAAGAGTCAGTGCGTCAAGTGTCATATGTGATATTTGCTTGGGCTCGTGTTTCGAAAGGAGACAAGACTGACTTGGCAGAATATCTTCCCGCAGTAGATTGCCATTACTTGTTACGGTAGACTGATTGACAGTCAGATCTACAGAACGCAATATGTTTGCTATTTAACCCATAGATGGAGGGAGAAGTGACGGATTCATACGTTTCGAACGAGTATTTGCCTGTATGTGAATGCAAGGAATTCAGCTGGAATTCGATATACACGGCATCATAAAGCACATCCTCAAAAAATTAAAACCGCAAATATTTAATTAAACTTAAAACAAGGAATGTAGGGAAAAAAAACTAAAATGTCCCTAAAACTAAGACAATACTGACTGTGGCCAGATCTGGGTTAGGACGCAAAAGAGTCCATGACTGAAAGGGTGAACTGCGTTTTCCCAATGTTTTCCCTTTTAGCGATCTTTGATGACGCTAATGTAAAATAAATAGAGCAATTTTGTTCAGGAAGGCTCACTAGTGTCTTCTCCATGGTCATGTTTAATGCAGAAAACTAAACCCAATAGGTCTGATAGCGGTTCTCTGGTTGGCTAGTGTGAATACCCGGGGGCTGAGATCGGAGTCTCGCAGGGCAAGGCTTACTCGCCATTTTCAGCGACTCTAGGTCAATATATGATGCTTACAAGCGACCCGGTTTTCAAGTTGCGATCATGAAAGCATTCTGTCTAGCGTGTTTGACCTTTTTTTTTCAACAAGCGAGGAGTTTCCTGGCTGGTGAGAAAATTGTTGGATGCAGCTTGTGCTCTTGTCTTCGTAGATCCGACAGGTAGCCTTCAGCTGATGGATGTTACTATAATCGATAGTGCTATTCATCTTATTGGCGTTTACCGTTGAGCAGCCTCAGTTGTTCCTGTGTATAGAACCGTTTTTGATGACATCTCTTCGGCTAATTTTACTGGGTGACTGAAATACCGTCTTTGATTCCGACATAGATCGAATAGTAGCAGGTTTTTAGTATTAACAGCCGGTATGTGAAACCATTTAGGGGCTTTATGGACAAGTTTGAACTAAGTATCGTAATGAGCACCCACAGAGATAAAGTGGACATGGACGAATAGGGGCAGCTGAGTGACGACGATGCGTTCTAGATACCTCGGCCGAGTCCTAGTTAAGAAATTCGATGTAGGGCTCTTAGGTTTTCATTCGATCGTTTAATCGGATCATAGGTTTGTCCGGGTTCGGTTAAATTTCGATATGAATAAGATTAGGATGGCTGGATACTCGGCCTCAGTTGTTCCTGTGTATAGAGCCGTTTTTGATGACATCTCTTCGGCTAATTTTACTGGGTGACTGAAATGCCGTCTTTGATTCCGACATAGATCGAATAGTAGCAGGTTTTTAGTATTAACAGCCGGTATGTGAAACCATTTAGGGGCTTTATGGACAAGTTTGAACAAAGTATCGTAATGAGCACCCACAGAGATAAAGTTAACTTGGACGAATAGGGGCAGCTGCGCGACGACGATGCGTTCTAGATACCTCGGCCGAGTCTTAGTTAAGAAATTCGATGTAGGGCTCTTAGGTTTTCATTCGATCGTTTACTCGGATCATAGGTTTGTCCGGGTTCGGTTAAATTTAGATATGACTAAGATTAGGATGGCTGGATACTGGAAATTGAATGGATCATTATTTTGTGAGTGATATTTCCAGGATCATCTGCCAAAATTTTATAGCGGGAAGTGACTAGAGTTATGCTTGTAAATGTGTATTGGGACAATTCTACTCCCGCAGCTTCCTCTCTCGCAATTCCCGCCTGTGGAACTCGCTCCCGTATTCTTGCTTTCCTGACGGCTACAACCTCCAGAAATTTAAATGCAAAGTCAATACTCATCTACTAACCACTGGACTCTAGCTCTCTCCCCACCCCCGTATAACCTTCCCTTTCTCTCCACCTATGTATCTGTCATCGCACCTGCTTTCTCAGCTTTCTGTTGTTCCTCTCTAACTAGTTTGTACTCCTCACTATTTTCTAATGAATCTTTTTACATTTATGTAACCCCCTGCACATCAGTGGCGTTTACGCCTTGCTCGGGGTGAAATGATTAAAAAAAAAATCCAAAATTAGTTTCTTTGCTACTGATTATATTCGTTGACTCAATCTAGTTAGATTAACATGCAAACGGTGTCCGAGGAAAAAGTTTATCGGGCGAATAAATCCTGTGAAAATGAGGGCGTAGCCTTAGCTAGGGCAGTGTTGGACACCTTGCTTATCAAGTAGGTTAAAAGTTATATCTTTCGAGGCGACGAATATGGTCGTTGAACTACGTGCAAAGAAAGTTATCAAAGCGTCCGATCGACATATTGCGTGCGTCACATTGCTGAACAAACGGACAACGTTACATTGCCTGACAAACGGACCATAATCACAAACGCGGGAATATTTGAGGCATTTCATGAATAATTTCAAGATCTGTTCACTAGGGAGTCCTGTATGAATACTGCTCAGTTCGACAATCTTTTGATGAGTATCTCGCCTCGAGGTGGCTGAAACGGCTGCGTGAAAGGGTTACATTTCTGAGAAGCGCTGAAGTTGGTTGGCCGAGACTAAACTCCGGTATTATGTTTTTTTTTAATCATATCAACCCGAGCAAGGCGGTAACACCACTGATGTGCAGGGGGCTACATAAGAGAAAATGATTAGAGGAGAGTGAAGAGAAAGACGAACCAGTTAGAAAGGAGCAAGAGAAGGATGGGAATACAGGCGTGATGACAGTTGCAAAGGTGGAGAGAAAGGAAAGGATATACAGGGTGGTGAAGAAAGAACTAGAGTCAAGTGGTTAAGAGATGAGTGACCTTGCATTTAAATTCTTGGAGTTTGTAGCCGCCAATAAAGCAAGAATATGGAAGCGAGTTCCACAGGCGTGAAGTGCGAGAAAAGAAGCTGAGGAATTAGAATTGTCGTCTGCATTTAGTTGATCTAACTGTGAATAGGTGAGACCCAGTTGCCAGTCTGGTTGCACGAGTTGCAGAGGCACCAGTGACTTACGTTGGTTGGAGCAGATGCCATGGAAGTATTTATAGAACAGATACAGGGAAGCCACATCTCGTCGGTGGGAAAGTGGTTGTAGTCAAGCCGGCAAGTCAGCACCTATAACATTACTGATTTTACATTAAGAACTGTACTTGAGGCTGTCACTTGTCCTTCTTTCTTTACTGAAAATGAATTAAAAGAACTGGATTGAACAGGGTTCTATACTTCAACGTGTCACCAGGCGTTTGATTAAGTAGCTGCATAATGACAAGAATGGTGGGGATGGGATAGGTAATTTTCGGCTTTTAACGATGTTAAACACAGAGATAATGATCCATTTTTGGAGGGTTATCTTTCGTGATCCAGTTTTGGGCTTTACTTTTACACCTTGATCCAACTACTGTAGGCGTTTTCCCGGTGCGCTTATAGAAGTGAATGATGTTCGACTGGAGCCATATTGTCTCGCTCTTTTCATAAAGGTTACCCTCTTCGCCTTTGCTGTATTTTCTTGCATTATAATCTTTACCTTTCAAGTAAAAGACAAATCCTATCCTACGCGAAATATCACTACTTGGCGCCACCACCTCGGTCAGTTACTCCGCCTATACTAACAACGTTACGATTCTTCTGTCCAGTTAAGTCGAAATTGACGAAGTCGGCAAAGAAAAAGGTCAACCGCGATGTCTGTTGGCTTGCGGTTGGGTACGTTGAATGGTGTTTCTTTTCACATTAAGAGGCAGGTTAAGATACTCTGGTTCAGTCCCGATCTCCTCTTGGAAATGAATTGGTCGGAGATGCGGGAGAAAGCCGAGGCTGCAGTTCGTCTGTAGTCCTGGAAGAATACTTCCTTAAAGAGGAGGGCGGAAGTATATGCCTTGCACATCTACCCGATTCTCTTCGACCAACTCTCCGTAATTCCTCTTCTAAATGTCATACTTATGACTTTAGTAACGCTCTTGTTTTTCTTCTTGTGGGGAGGAAAGTCTACCAAGGTGCTTCGAGAGATCTGTTACACCTACATTTCTATTGGGGTCTGGAGATGCATAGTTTTCAGATCCGTCAATATACGTTTTGCATCGGATTCTTAAATCGAATGTGTCAGCAATCGAATGGTAATGGCGAATTCTGGAAGACGCTCATAAGAACTTCCCATCCATGAGAATTACGCAACCGTGTGAAGGGGATGTCTGCCGTTAACATCGGGGCGATTACTTCTAGTGTGAATAGCGGACTGCTTTCAAGCACTTCTTACAGGCGAGGAGTGGATTCTCTGACGTCCAGCCTATGTGGCACTATATCACTTGTTAGTGTGGGTCCCATTCAGGATGATTTAAAAGGGAAGCTTAGTCTTATCAGGAAGCTCGTTTCATGTAGTCTTGGTTTTGTTGAAATGTCTCAGTAATGATGAAGGATTACTCATCTGGCTGCTGATCTGATGTGTCCTTCTAGGTCAGCGAAATTCTTATTTTAAGCTGGATTGTAAAATTATCTAAATGTGTTCGCAAAATGGAGAAATGGGGAACATGGATCACAGCTTCTTTCATTGCAGGGTCGTTGTCCCGTTAAGCAATTTTATGGAAGATATTATGCTTTGTATGCTTCACGGAAAGTTTTTCGTCACCGAGGCCAGTTCTGTCTGTAGCAATGTGGTCCCGTCTTTGACTAAAGTTAAACATTTTGTTCTTACTTGGCGCTATGAGAATTGGGATATCGACGAGACGTCAGAAGAGACTCTATCGGGACTCTTCCTAACATCAGCTTGAAGTCAAGATTAAAACGTAGATGTTGATGTTCTCTCTATCAGAATTTGATAAAAATTGGATGAGTCGTGCGTGTCTATGTCGAGTAAAACCGACTGAATTTGAGTGGCATTTTGATGTCGATTAGGCATTCGGACATCGCTCAACCTAGATTGTAAATAGACAATGTATTCCCAAATTAAGTTAATTTCGGGTTGTTTATTGTTTTTAATGTTTTTCAAAGTATATTTAGCTATTGGTTGCAAGTTTATTGAGCTCGTATGTTTTCGTTAGTTTAATTCTCTCTTTCTCGTTAGGTGTTTAGAAATGTCAATTCTCTGGTGGATGCAGTATGCTTCCGTATTGATTGCTTCCGTTAATTTCATTGACGTTTCTGTCACTGCTAAGGATTGTAAGATTTTTATGACTAACAATATTTTACTTAGTTTCTTGTAAATACTCTGTCATTTTGTAAAAACATATTCGACTTTAGATTAATAAATTGTAGTTTATTCCCCCATGCAAAAAAAAAAGAAGAATTGTTAATATGAGGACTAGTTAAAACTTCATGGAGATACTGAGGTGGATGTCGGAAGAAGTGAATGTGTTGTCTTGATGTATTTAATAATCTAAACTTATTTATAAATGGACCTTTGTCTGCGTGTGGGGGGGGGGGGGGTATGTCCCTTAATCCGAAACGGCTGAACCGATTTTCTTGAAAATTTACACAGTTGTACTATAAGCGTCTGCGAGTGTTCTTAGTCGTCGAGGTACCCCCGATAAAGATCGAAAATCGATAATCGAAAAAATCGGGCTATAGAAGGAATGGTCCGATTTTAATCAAATTTGATACACACATAGACAAAGACATAAGAAACGATATTCAGAAGTTTCAAGGTTGCAGTTCTTACAATAGTGCAGAAAATCGATAATATATATAAGACAAGAAGTGTGTGTGTGTGTGTGTGTGTGTGTGTGTGTGTGTGTGTGTGTGTGTGCGTGTGTGTGTGTGTGTATTTTTTCAGCGCTTTTATTTTAGTTTTTGCTTCGGGTTTGGCTCTAAGTAGGTAAAATTGTAGTTCTTAGTCTCAGCCATGATACAATTTACTTAGAGGACTTATTTAGCCTCCAAAATTCAGTTTACGACGAAAAAACTTCTTGGATATCGACACCAGGAAATCAAAATTTGACTTACATCCATTCATTTTTCTTTCAGTCTACGGTTTTGCTTTAACTGGAAACAACTATTGCTTTTTAGTTTGAACTCCAGGACCATGGATTAGTTTTAAAGCTTTCATTACACCCGAGCAACGCCGGGCTATACTGCTAGTGCGGTATATTTGGGTCAGTGATTGTGGCTAGATACGTTTAATTATAAGACAAGACCATCCTTTGCCTATCTCATTTTTTAGACCTTGTGTCACATTTTTTTGTATTTTTGCACAATAAATACTGATCTTTAAAGTCAGTGTAGAAAGTATTTTTTACAGAGACCACGGCAAGTACCTAAGCAGGAAATTATTAAAAAAATAAGAAAACAAGTTATAATAGAAACAATGTCAAGTAATCTTACTGCATGTTTTTCGACTTGCATCAAAATCAATAAAAGAATGCTTAAAAACTCCACGTCGCCCTAAAAAATTAAATTTTTTTTTGTTTTTTGTTTTTGTTTCTTAAATGAGTTATTCAATATTTATTCTTGTCTTAATGGCAAACAATATCAGCAATTTCGTATTGTGGAGTAATTGAATGTATGCACGAAAAAATTCAGACAGACATGTCTCTTTCGAATCACGATCGCCGAAAGCGTGTATCACGTACGGCACTTATCACATCAAACGATGAGAATTTTAAAAGTTGGAATCAGGAATTTAGAGGTACGTTGGAGAACATTAATTCAACATAAAGGTACCTATCACAACCAAATTAGTTATTTAACATTTCACAAGCGTTTTATCCCTTTCCTATAATATATGTAATTTCATGAGTGACAACTTGATACTTGAGTCAATAATTAAACATTGATAATATTATTTGTACTTGTGTCTATATTTGAACATTATTCGTATTTATTTATGATTGTAGAGATAATTATTGATATTGTTTATACTTGAGTCTATAGATAAACATTATTCGTTTTAATACTTGAGTCTATAGGTAAACATCACTATTCTTTGTACTTGAATCAATAAAAATTAGATGATTGGAATCAGATTTAGGGGTATTAATCAATCACATCATACTTATAAGTACAATGAGTGTCTCCAAGTAAAATATCTTTGTTTTGCAAAATCTGTTTGGGCGTTCTGTTCCATGTAGGTTATCTGAGTTGGAAGGGGAGCAGTAATTTATTAAAAGAATAATAAATAAGAGAAAAGGACAACAATTTTGTCGGATTTCTTAAATGGAAGAAATACATCGGATCTATAACTTTCTTTACTGCTAGGAAGATTGGATCATTGCATCGGGCAGAAAGTTTTTTCTTGTCAGAATATATCTTACACATGTTTTTTTTTTTAATCATTTCACCCCGAGCAAGGGGGAAACGCCACTGATGTGCAAGGGGTTACATAAATGTAAAAAGATTAATTAGAAAAGAGTGAGGAGTACAAACTAGTTAGAAAGGAACAATAGAAAGCAGGTGCGATGACAGATACATAGGTGGAGAGAGAGAGGGAAGGTTATACAGGGGTGGGGAGAGAGCTAGAGTCCAGTGGTTAGTAGATGAGTATTGACTTTGCATTTAAATTTCTGGAAGTTGTAGCCGTCAGGAAAGCAAGAATACGGGAGTGAGTTCCACAGGCGGGAAGTGCGAGAGAAGAAGCTGCAGGAGTAGAATTGTCGTCTGCATTTGGCTAACCCAACTGTGAATGGGTGGGATGTATAAATTTACCATTCTTCCGTGCATTGAATACTGTTTCCATATTTGGTCGGGTGCTTCTGCTATTCATCTCGAGGTTCTCTTCAGAATCAATCATGACCATGTATAAATCTAACATTCGTCCGTGCATTGAATGCTGTTGCCATATCTGGTCCGGTGCTCCTACTATTCATATCGAGGTTCTTGACAAAATCCAAATAAGCATCTGCAATGTAATCGGTCCTGACTTGGCATCTTGACTTCAGTCACTTTCCCAGCAACGTGACGTGGCTTCCTCCTGACTTTTCTACAAATGCATCCATGGCAACGGCTCTGATAGGCTTTTCCCCCGATGAACCTTCCCCGTCAATTTAAGCATGCTACTATACTGGCAACGGGTGTGCGTTGTGGTCCAGTGGATATCGGCTCGGAACGAGAAGCCGGGGAGCCGAGTTCGAATTCCAGTTGAATCCATTGTATTCACTTACGCGCAAATACCCTTGGGAAAGGTATTAATCCGTCTCTTCCTTCCAGTTATGGGTTAAATACCAGGACAGATTGGGTTCTATAGCCTTGGTCGGCAACCAGTCTACCGCAGAAAGCAATGGCAACCTACTGCGGGATAATCTTCTGCCCAGTCAGTCATGTCTCTTTCGAGACATGATCGCCCAAGCGTGTATCGCGTATGGCACTTAACTGACTGACTATACTGGCATATATCTCTTACCGTCGAACTAGTTAAATCTTAACACTTCTACACGAACATTTTTTTTTTCGCACTTACCGTCTGTAGAAATCTTTTCCGTTTACTTGCTTCCCTGATATCTAGAATCTCTAAAAATTTTCATGGAACGGCATTTGCCATATTTTATCTTTTTGAATCGCATCCATTTTATATCTGTATCCTGTTTTTCTAACTCAATGTGTCCCCGCCCCCTGCGCACTAGTGTCGGCACCGCTTTGCTTGTGGTTAAATGATAAAAATTTAACTCTTGTACCGTACCTTGAAACCGACTATTTTAGATATCACTTTTATTTACAGTGACACCAAAATGAGATAAGATTAATTATTTTTTTTTATTTTTATTTTTTTTAATCATCTCATCCCAAGCAAGGCATTCCACTGCCACTATTGCGCATGGGGCTACATAGGGGAAGGTAAAGAGAAGGAGTGGATAGACATAGGGAATGTCAGGAGAAAGGTGACAGATGAGTAAGGATAGCGAGGATGAGGGTCGGGCAGATGGGAAGAGTGCTTGATAGAATGGGAGCAGGTTAGTGTGTTAGGAGGTGTGTATTGACCTTACATTTAAACTCCTGGAGATTGTAGCCGTCGGGGAAGCAACCGTTTGGAAGAGAATTCCACAGTCGGGAAGTGCGAGGAAAGAAACTGTTGGAGTAGAAGCTACGGCTGCATTTTATCGGTTTCACTGTAAAAGGGTGGGATCTAGTTGCTAGTCTAGTATCTCGTGCAAATTCGTATTTAGGGGGCACCAGTGATCTAAGTAATTATTTTTGTTTTTGAAGTTTTCATAGGGTAGACCGGGTGTAATCAAAAGACTTGTTTGCTGCAGAATATGAAAACACTCGCAATTTTTGTGGAGAAACATTCGCAAGGTGGTGTAATAGTTAGCGGCTCAGATTGAGCAGTCGGAGAGCCGAATTCAAATCTCGAATTCATTACATTCACATACATGCTAACGCTTTTCTCCTACAGTTATGAGTAAATAACCGACTGGCTTTAAAAGACTTGCTTAGTTTACCGCAGTAAGAGTTGTCAACCTATGTCACACCACATTTGGTTGGTAACTTCTTCTATATGCCCTGTCTTTTCAGGGTATAGCCGATCATGGCTTTCCACGTCTTCCTATCCCTAGGGGTTCTTAGCACGCCTTCTCCCGTGACATCATGCAACCCTCGTTCTGTCATCCCCTAGCTCAAGCCCATAAATCTAGAATATAAAAGTATAGAAACTAGCATGGCCACAAAATGAGGGATCAGTTTATATGTTAATTATAATATAGATTTGATCCCCCACTTTATATTAAAATTATAATTTCTAATAAACAGTTGGCATATATCTTCTTATATGTGCACTGTCCCTTCAGGACGTAGACAATCATGGCTTTCCACGTTTCCCTATCCCTAGTGGCTCTTAGCACGCTTTCTCCTGTTACACCATGCAAGCCTCGTTCTGTCATCCACTAGCTCAAATCTATAAATCTAGAATATAAATGTATAGAAACTAGCATGGCCAAAAAATGAGGGATCATTTATATACTGATTATAATATAGATTTGATCCCCCACTTTATATTAAAATTATAATTTCTTATAAACAGTTGGCATATATCTTCTTCTATGTGCCTTGTCCCTTCAGGACGTAGGCGATCATGGCCTTCCACGTTTCCCTATCCCTAGTGGCTCTTAGCACGCTTTCTCCTGCTACATCACACAACCCTTGTTCTGTCGTCTATCCGCTCAGGCCTTTTAAATATGTTATCCGCTGCTTTCTCCTGTCTCTTTTTCCTTATATCTGGCCTGTTTGTATCAAGTTTTCCAAGCCCTTCTTCCTCATTGCATGTCCCAGGAACTTTAGCTGTCTCTTCCTGATGCTCAGTAGTAATCATCAGCAAAAAGAAAACCCTAAAATGTCGCCTACAGGTCATCATCTTCTTCTTCTTCTGTTATGTGCATTGTCCTTTCAAGACGTAGGCGATCATGGCTTTCCACGCCTCCCTATCACTGGTGGCTCTAAGCACGCTTTCTCCTGTTACACCACACAACCCTTGTTCCGTCATCCACCTGATCAGGTCCTCCCAACATGTTATCCGCTGCTTTCCCCTGTCTCTTTTTCACTCTATCAGGTTCTTCAAGCCTTCTTTCCTCACTGCATATCCCAGGAACTTTAGCTGTCTCTTCCTGATGCTCAGAACTAATTTTCTTTTCGTTTCCATCCTTTTCAAAACCTCATCATTGGCACATGCCCGATCCATGATATCCGCAGCATCCTTCTGTAGAATCACATTTCAGTTGCTTCAAGTCTTTCCTTCGTGTTTGATGATATTGTTCAGCCTTTACTGACACATTGAAAAATTGAATGCCACCACAAGTATTAGAAATTGCTGTGTATTAAGTCGATGTGTAACAAGTCTGGAATATGTATTCCAATGTATTCTTTTTTTTTAATCATTTCACCGCGAGCAAGGCATTCCACTGCCACTATTGCGCAGGGGGTTACATAGGGACGGGGAAGTGTTGGGAAAGGATGGTTAGATATAGGAAATGTCAGAAGGAGGGTAATAGACGGGTACCGAGAATGAGGGTTGGTTAGATGGTGAGAGTGTTTGAGAGAATAGATGCAAGTTAGTGTGTTAGGAGGTGTCTATTGACCTTACATTTAAACTCCTGGAGATTGTGGCTGTTGGGGAAGCAGGCATGTGGAAGGGGGCAAAATAGTACCTCTGTTAGTCGCAATAATTAAATTCAAACAAATTCAAACAAGAATAAAAAGAAAAAAAAAGCCGAATTCAACTTACCAGGTAGGTAAGACAAACTGAAAAAGTCGAACGGAAAATCTTCGCGACAAAGTTAAATACAATTCTTTAATAGTGCATTCCTAAAATGATTAAACTCTGTTTTTCGAGTTCATAAAAAAGAAGGTAAATATTTACCTAATTCTGTATATGTTTTAGAGAAAAGCAGAGAAAACTAATATCAACACATGTCATTTGATAATTAAACTGGAAAAGAATATAAAACACACGTGACACATAAAGAATTATTCGGATTAATTAAAATTATAAATAAAAATAAATGCATTTGAAATCCATTTTCTCAGTAACTATATAACCATCTCAAATTAAGATTTTTATGATTAGGCTAATTACATTTCCCTCAAAGTAACGAGCATAATTTGTCTTGAAAGTTTAGTGTGATTAATTTTCCATTACATTTCTAAAAATTAAGTTATTTTCTCAATGAATAACTTCTTTTAAATTTCATCTTGACATGAGGGTTTACAAAAATAAATCTGGCGGCTAACAAAAATAAATATTTTTGTTTTTTGAAATCTTTTTTCTCTCTCTCTCTCTCTCTCTCTCTCTCTCTCTCTCTCTCTCTCAGATTAATATAGAAGAAATGAAAGGATGTGCGTTGTGGTGCAATGGATATCGGCTCGGAACGAGAACTCAGGGAGCCGAGTTCAAATTCTAATTGAATCCTTTGCATTCACTTACGCGCAAATACCCTTGGGAAACATATTAATCCGTCTCTTCCTTCCAGTTAGGGGTTAAATAACAGGACAGATTAGGTTCTATAGCCTTGGCTGGCAACCTGCTGCGGGATAATCTTCTGCCCAGTCAATCATGTCTCTTTCGAGACATGATCGACCAAGCGTGTATCCCGTATGGCACTTTAATGATAGATGAAATATTGCAAACCAGAAATACATGGTGTCCATAAAGTTCGTGTCCACTTTAAACAATTTATATCTTTACTTCTATTGAATTTATTAAAGTGCACACGAACTTTATGGACACACTCAATAATTTCATTTTTTTTAGTTTCCTTCAATGGTGTACTAGCAGCATAGCCCGGCGTTGCTCGGGTGTAATGAAAGCTTTAAAATCTAATCCATGGCTCCCTGGAGTCAGATCAGTTACCAATAAATATTTGTAATAATTAAAATAACTTGCGACAACTTTACTAATCGCACTATATATATATATATATATATATATATATATATATATATATACTAGCAGCATAGCCCGGCGTTGCTCGGGTGTAATGAAAGCTTTAAAACTAATCCATGGTCCTGGAGTTCAGACTCAGCCTAAAGAATATTTGAAATAATAAATTAATTGCGACAATTTACCAATCGCACCTAATATATATATATATATATATATATATATATATGCTAGCAGTATATCCCGGCGTTGCTCGGGTGTAATGAAAGCTTTAAAACTAATCCATGGTCCTGGAGTTCAGACTCTTTGGACGTTGGCACGAAAGACTAAAAAGCAATAGTTCTTTCCAGTTAAAGTGAAACCGTAGACTGAAAGAAAAATGAATGGATGTAAGTCAAATTTTGATTTCCTGCTATCGATATCAAATAAGTTTTTTTCGTCGTAAACTGAATTTGGAAGGCTAAATAAGTCCTCTGAGTAAATGGTATCATGGCTGAGACTAAGAACCACAATTATACCTACTTAGAGCCAAACCCGAAGCAAAAACTAAAATAAAAGGTCTGAAAAAATACAGACATAGAGGCAGATAAATAGACACACACACAAACATCTTGCCTTTTATATATATATATATATTATCGAAAAAATACAGACATACAGACAGATAAACAGACAGACACACAAACATCTTGCCTTTAGATTTAGTTAACTGCATGTTTGCTCATGTTAACAGTCTAGGCGAGCTTTATCATGTTTAATAATCACATTGTACCGCCGGTCAGATGTTTTCATTTCATTTGTTTTAAAATAAAGCTTAGCATTGGATATTTATTTGCTTTTAAATAGTTCATCTCTGTACACAGCACAAATTCCTTAAGCAGCCTTGTGACTTTGAATAAAAGCAAAAAGAAAATGCCAAACATATTCACTGTTGTCAACTTTGCATTCAATTTTACACGGATATCTAATCTGAAATGAAATTTCAATAACTTTCTGCTACAATTTCACGGTATGCCCAGAGTTACTAAAAAGATACTTCTTCTTCTATGTGCCCTGTCCCTTCAGGACGTAGGCGATCATGGCTCTCCACGTCTCCCTATCCCTTGTGGCTCTTAGTATGTTTGCTCCTGTTGCTCCTGGCAACCCCCGTTCCGTCATCCACCTGATCAGGCCCTGCAAATATGTTATCCGCTGCCTTCCTCTGTCTCTCCTTCCTTCTATCTGTCCAGTCAGTATCAGGTTCTCCAGGCTCTCCTTCCTCATTGCATGTCCCAGGAACTTCAGTTGTCTCTTCCTGATGCTCAGCATCAATTTCCTTTTTGTTGCCATTCTTTCTAACACCTCGTAGTTGCTTGTATGCTCAGTCCACGATATCCGTAGCATCCTTCTGTAAAACCACATTTCGGCCGCTTCCAGTTTTGTACTCATTTTCGATGACATTGTCCAGCATTCACAGCCGTATTGAAGAACTGACATCACGTAGCAGTCTAGCACTCTTTTCTTCGTTTCTATTGAGATTTTCCTGTGTGTTAGTATTTTGCTCATCTTCTGGAACGCCTCCTTTGCCATGCCAATTCGCCTTCGGATCTCCGTAAAAAGCAAAATATGCCAGTAAAGATTATTCTTCAAGGTCATTCGCAGAAGATCATAGAAAAAGAACATAATATAGGAAAAAAACTCATTACGTTACTAACGTCTAATAAGACGAAACTAAATTATTCATAGATACAATTACTGTTTATTCAATTCAGGACTTTTTCAGATAACACCATCTGAATTAGTGGTACGAGGTTTCGGGTCTTATTTAAAAATTCGATATGTTTATTGAGTCCACGAGAGTAATTGTGTTTGTCCGCCTCGTAAGCCGAAAGTTTATTTATATAATTACACTGGTTGTCAGTCAGTTGAGTGCCATACGTGATACACGCTTGGGCGATCATGTCTCGAAAGAGACATGACTGACTGGGCATATGATTATCCCGCAGTAGGTTGCCATTGCTTTCTGCGGTAGACTGGTTGCCAACCAAGGCTATAAAACCCAATCTGTCCTGTTATTTAACCCATAACTGGAAGGAATGGGCGGATTAATACCTTTCCCAAGGGTATTTGCGCGTAAGTGAATGCAATGAATTCAGCTGGAATTCGAACTCGACTCCCCGATTTCTCGTTCCGAGCCGATATCCAATGCACCACAACGATTTTAACTGGGTTAATTCTTTACTTTTTTTAATATTTTTTGGTGGTGTGGAGAGGCGTTAGCAAGTGTAAATTTATGGTAGATTATTTGAAGATCATTACTCTTTCAATATATTCTGTACTTAAGCAGCAGTCCCTGTCTCTGTTTTATACAAGTTTTCTTAAAATGACAGACAGAACGCTGTGGTTTAGGTTTTTATAGAATTCTTCATGTAATCTTTCGATTTTGATTTTGATTTTTATTACATAAATCATATAAAAATACTATGAATGTTTTATTTACTCAAGCTTGTTCATCTATACTTTAGCCATTATCAAGGATGAAAGATATTTTATTGAATATATAGATTGTCAGTCAATTAAGTGTCATACGTGATCACGCTTTGGACGATGATGTCCCGAAAGAGACATGACTGACTGGGGAGAAGATTATCCCGCAGTACGTTGCCATTGCTTTCTGTGGTAGACTAGTTGCCAGCCAAGACTATAGAACACAATCTGTCCTGTTATTTGACTCATAACTAGAGGGGGAAGAAATGTATTATATCATTAATTAGTAATTAGTGGGGGATCAGTTTATTACGTCATAACAATAGAATCCCCTACTTTATTCCAAGTAGAAGACAATCATGTTTCCAACTATTATATCCAGTCAGTCAGTTAAGTGTCATACGTAATACACGCTTTGGGCGATCATGTCTCGAAAGAGACATGACTGACTGGGCAGAAGTTTATTCCGCAGTAGGTTGCCATTGCTTTCTGAGGTAGACTGGTTGCTAGCCAAGACTATAGAACCCACTCTGTTCTATTATTTAACCCATAACTGGAAGGAAGAGACGGATTAATACTGGATTAGTAAATGGTATTTGTGCGTAAGTGAATGCAAGGAATTCAACAGGAATTTGAACTCGGCTCTCCGATTTGTCGACCCGAGTCGACATTCACTGTCCTACATCCTACTTTCTAGATACATTCATAAAACAATAAATTCATTCTGTTAAAAGTCTGTTTGTAGCCTGTTTGTGAACTCTCCTAAACCCCGTTGTGTTACCAATTTACAGACGCACGCCAGGTAATTTATGCCTGGTCTTCTGTGACACTTGCATTCAGTTCACCCTGTGGCTATCAAATTTTCCAAGCCCTTTTTCCTCATTATGTGCTCTTAAATGTTTAGCTATCTATTTATAATGTTAAGTACAAGTGTCTCATATTCTATCCATAGTATCAATAGTATTTTCAACAAACTACACTCATGTGGCTTCAAGTCTCTTCAGTAGAAATTTCACAGCATCTACGGCCATTTTATGAGAGCCAATATAATAACAGTTCAGCACTCTTTTCTTCTATTTGTAACGACATCTTTCTCCGAATACTTACTTTTGGAAGGCATATTTCGATATCCTAATCAATCTTCAGATTTTAGTTCCCCATTTAATGAAGTTGCATTTTGTCTTTTCCTTCTTCACTACTGTGTTTTTTTGTTTTTTATTTTAGTTTCTTTTCTGTGGCTCATGTCAACAATATGTTATATTTTATATTGTTAGGTAAGTCGCCGTCATTAATGAATTCTGGTAGGACTTCTAATGATATCATACACGCCTCATTGTATAGGTTGAATAGATCCGATGAGAAAACGGGCTGGGATCAAAATGTAGTATCTGCCCTCGGCCGATCAAATTGCATTTCATCTCACAGCTGTGTGACATGACCCCAGTGGTAATTGTTCATATCAGACGTATGATCAATTTAATAAGAGACACATTGTATTTGTGTTCCCTGTTCTGTTTCTTTTTTTCTCTACCATTTTTTTAAATTTTCAGTCTAGCTGAGTCATGTCTCGGCCAAGCAAAGTGTAGAAAAATCTTAACATTGCTTGATGACAGAAAGAATGACCACTGAAGAAAGTGAGTAAAAATCAGTTACCCAAGCACCTGTGACATACACCCTCACTTAATTTTCAGTTTTTCGATGATATCTAACTGCAACAGATCGCGAGAAAATTGAATCTAGTCATGCAATCACGAGGGATGCACCCCATAAATCCACTCTTTTACTTTTTGTGTAAAGAATATGGAAATATGATGTTGAACCTGATTATTTACTAGCTAAAAGATAAAAGAATATTATACCCAAATAAATTCAAAACAATATAATATCCAAAGAAATCACCTTACACTCATCTCGAATGCAATCCAATTCACCGAGGAAAGTATGGATCTTCATCCGAATAGTTATGGTGTCTTCCGGGTACAGTACCTGGTAGTGTTTTATGACAGATCAACGGTTGCCTGTGCAGCACACCTTTTCTCTCCATGCAACTGATGTTGTCTAAGAGAAAGGTAGATGCCAATATATCTTGGAGCTGGCGTTGTTGCATAATGTCATATTGTAATTATTTACCTTATTTACCTGGTATCTTCGTCTTTATAGTCAACTTGAACTTCTTCTTCTTCTATATGCCTTGTCCTTTCATGATGTAGGCGATCAAGGCCTTCCACATCCCCTATCCCTGGTGGCCCTTAGCAAGCCTACTCCTGTTACACCATGCAACCCTCGTTCTGTCATCCACTAGCTCAAGCCCATATATCTAGAATATAAATGTATAGAAACTAGCATGGCCACAAAATTAGGGATCAGTTTATATATTGATTATAATATAGATTTGTTCCCCCACTTCATATTAACATTATAATATCTTATAAACAGTTGGCATATATCTTCTTCTATGTGCCTTGTCCTTTCAGCATGTAGGCGATCATGGCCTTCCAAATCTCCCTATCCCTGGTTGCTCTTAGCACGCCTTCTCCTGTTACACCATGCAACCCTCGTTCTGTCATCCACTATCTCAAGCCCATATATCTAGAATATAAATGTATAGAAACTAGCATAGCTACAAATTGAGGGATCAGTTTATATATTGATTATAATATAGATTTGTTCCCCCACTTCATATTAACATTATAATTTCTTATAAACAGTTGGCATATATCTTCTTCTATATGCCTTGTCCTTTCAGCATGTAGGCGATCAAGGCCTTCCACATCCCCTATCCCTGGTGGCCCTTAGCAAGCCTACTCCTGTTACACCATGCAACCCTCGTTCTGTCATCCACTAGCTCAAGCCCATATATCTAGAATATAAATGTATAGAAACTAGCATGGCCACAAAATTAGGCATTCAGTTTATATATTGATTATAATATAGATTTGTTCCCCCACTTCATATTAACATTATAATTTCTTATAAACAGTTGGCATATATCTTCTTCTATGTGCCTTGTCCTTTCAGCATGTAGGCGATCATGGCCTTCCAAATCTCCCTATCCCTGGTTGCTCTTAGCACGCCTTCTCCTGTTACACCATGCAACCCTCGTTCTGTCATCCACTAGCTCAAGCCCATAAATCTAGAAAATAAATGTATAGAAACTAGCATGGCCACAAATTGAGGGATCAGTTTATATATTGATTATAATATAGATTTGATCCCCCACTTTATGACCAGATTATAATTTCTTATAAACAGTTGGCATATATCATCTATGTGCCTTGTCCTTTCAGTATGTAGGCGATCATGGCCTTCCACATCTCCCTATTCCTGGTGGCTCCGAGCACACTTTCTCCTGTAACACTACGCAACACTCATTCCGTCATCCACCTGTTCAGGCCCTTCAAATATGTTATCCGCTGCTTTCTCTGTTGTCTTTTTCCCTCTATCTGGCCTGTTAGTAACAGGTTCTCCAAGCCTTCCTTCCTCATTGCATGGTCCAGAAACTTTAGTTATCTCTTCCTGATGCTCAATATTAATTTCTTTTTTTGTTTCCATCTTTTCCAAAACCTCATCATTGCTCACGCGCTTGGTCCACGATATCCACAGCATCCTTCTGTAGAACCACATTTCAGCTGCTTCCAGTTTTTTACATTGCGAAATAAATCTACCAACTTTCGCGTCGGCATTCTCCAATAACTCTGTCTGTTGACCTCCATAAGTTTTCAAATTTATTTTGTTAATCCTTTCACTCCAAGGAAGGCAGGACTCCCGCTAGCTTACAGATGGTTACAGTGAGAAAAAATACTAGATAAAGAGGCTATTAAAGAAAGTATATAAGATGTAATGGTTTTTAGAAGATAAAAGATGGAAACTGATGTTGCATTTAAATTTTTGTGGATTGAAGCTATCATGGAAACAAGTAAAAGGAAGAGAGCTCCACAGGAGAAAAGTGAAAGAAAAGAAACTGTTCGAGTAGATGCGTTTTTACATTTAATTATTTCAACGGTAAAAGAGTGGAACCTACATGCTACTCGTGTAGCATGCTTAAATTCATATATATATGAAATATGAATGTTTGAACTGACACTTGATATCTGATAAGTGTTCTTTTATTGATTTTACGTCTGCCACCTCATATTTTTTCTATATTTTGCATTTTGTTATATAGATTTATTTAAAAAAGTTAATCTCGTGTTTGTTATTCGTTGGTATCAATTTGTGTGTTGCTATCTGGGCCTATCACGTTTTTCTTTTCTATTTTTTTTTTTTTCTTTTGCCTTTTCTTTTTTTTTGGGGGTGTCTCATTATTATTACTTGAAAATTTATAACAGTTGTGTTTTCGGACTGAACGCAACTGTCCGCCGCAGTAGCCACAAAGTTTGTAATACCGATGCCAATGCAAGCGACGGTTGGACTATTATTGGCCTCCGACTGGATGGATATGCTCGGGCTCACCACATTAAACAGACCCTGTGTCACATCCAGTCAAGGCTTGATCACCGAAGTTAAGCAACATTGACCCTGGTCAGTACTTAAATGGGTGACCGCTTGGGAATACCAGCGTTTAGTGACAGATGTGCGTTGTGGTGCAGTGGATGTCGTCTTGGAAAGAGAAATCGGTGAGCCGAATTCGAATTCCAGTTGAGTACCCTGCATTTACTTAAGCACTAGTACCCTTGGGAATGATATTAATCCGTCCCTTCCCTCCAGTTATGGGTTAAATAACTAGAGTAGGACTTGGGGACCCTGCCCTTAAAAACAAATCCCAATGAATCTTGATACTCGAAAAGAAAAAAGTTAAAAAGTATTACTAGACACAAAACTTATAGAAAAACAACAATAAATTGTTGAAAAAAATGGTATTACCAGCAACAAATAAATAAAGTTTAGTTGGCAATAAATGACCCGCTGAGGTTGAAATGCCATAAAAGCAAAACAGCCAACCAACCAACCAACATCCTGTCAATGTGGAACGGCAAAAAGTTACAATCCAGGTAGAGAACACATATTTGTCTTAAAAGGGGCAAATTTCCCCAGAATATATTCCTCTCTCAGAATGAAAGGACATCAACGACAGGTGTTACCGGGCTGTTATCTTGCGTCTGTTCGCAATAAACAGAAAATAACTCTTGAAACCCGGAATGTTATAACCATGAACAACTGTGGACAGCTGGAAAACATGAAGTAGATGTCTAGATTGAAGATAAACATTTTAGGCATATGTGACATTGTTGAGATTGGGGCCACCAATGACGAATCCTGTCAAGATTTTATTTTTCTGGCATGGTTACTTCGCTGTACAGATTGAAAGGTTAATGTGAGAAAACATATCTCTGTCTAATTACGCTTTTTATTTTTGCTGCGTTCACTTCCTGTCCGTTTGCTACCAATATAGATTCTTGATTGACCTAACGTCTTTTCCGAAAATGTCGAGGTTGTCAAGAATCTCCAGCAAGTCCTTTTTTTTTTAAATCATATCAACCCGAGCAAGTCGGTAACGCCACTGATGCGCAGGGGGCTACATAAGAGTGAAAAGATTGGGAAAGAGAAAGCAGGAAATCACATCCTAAACAGGGAACAAGGGATGAGCCTCTTCACCTGTTCAATAGACGTGTGTGGAGTGTGAACCGGGCGATAGTTTAGTCTATCTACTCCAATTGAAAAAAAATGAGAAGATTGGAAAAGAGAAAGCCGGAAACCACATCCTAAACAGGGAACAAGGGATGAGCCTCTTCACCTGTTCAATAGACGTGTGTGGAGTGTGAACCGGGCGAGAGTTTAGTCTATCTACTCCAATTGAAAAAAAATGAGAAGATTGGAAAAGAGAAAGCCGGAAACCACATCCTAAACAGGGAACAAGGGATGAGCCTCTTCACCTGTTCAATAGACGTGGGTGGAGTGTGAACCGGGCGATAGTTTAGTCTATCTACTCCAAATGAAAAACAGAAAAAAGAAAAGAGTGAAAATATTAGAAAAGAGAAAGCCGGAAACCACATCCTAAACAGGGAACAAGGGATGAGCTTCTTCGCCTGTTCAATAGGTGAGGGTGGAGTGTGAACCGGGTGATTTTTTAATCTATCTACTCCAATTAAAAATAAAAGAAATAGAGTAAAAAGATTGGAAAAGACAAAGCCGGAAACCACATCCTAAACAGGTAAAAAGTGATGAGCCTCTTCACCTGTTCAATAGACGAGGGTTAAGTGTGAACCGGGCGATGGTTTAGTCTATCTACTCCAATTGAAAAGAAAAGAAATAGACTAAAAATATTGGAAAAGAGAAAGCC
Source organism: Ascarosepion bandense (assembly GCA_037127315.1). Taxonomy (NCBI): domain Eukaryota; kingdom Metazoa; phylum Mollusca; class Cephalopoda; order Sepiida; family Sepiidae; genus Ascarosepion; species Ascarosepion bandense. The sequence continues at coordinate 776,582 of JBBBDQ010002013.1, read as the reverse complement.
GGAAGCCACATCCTAAACAGGGAACAAGGAATGAGCCTCTTCACCTGTTCACTACACGTGGGTGGAGTGTGAACCGGCGCCTTATTCTAATAATGTATTCGCTAGAAGTTCAGTCTGTTTTATTCATTTAATTTTCAAAAATTTATTGGGACAAATTAATTCGATTTTGTAAGCGTAGCTTAACTGTGGTACAGGCCAAAATTATGGGCCCCAGCTAGTTAGGATCAAACTCCCTATCCAGTCGTAATTAATCTAGATAATAAACGTTACCCCACATCCAAATTCCAAACTTCTAAGTAGAAATCTGTAATCACTGACATGACACTGAATACTGGAAAATTTCATCACAGTTTAAGAAAAGACAACATTTATGTCGATCTGGCAGGGATCAGTTCCATCAAGGGAAATAGTTTTTCATGCCTGCATAAACAAATGATACTTCTCTCTTTTTTGTCCAAATTCTTCTGTCTTCCCCGCCGCTTATTATGCTTGTATTGATTAGCAGAACCAATAATTTCTAATTTATGACATGTCACCTTCGTATAATTCCGTTCACACGTCTGTAAATTGTATAGCTCACCTATTTGGACTAGGATCTCTTAAAACTCAGTTCAACTCAGAGTCATTCTTCGGTTTTAGTCGCTTCGCTTAATTCCCTGCGGATAGTAAACATCAGCATATGCCATCGAAACCTGACAGCGGTTGCTTTACTGCCCCGCTGGTAGAACATGGTGAAAAATATCTATAAATCCTACTGTAGTAAATATGGCTCATTCAATCAATAAAGAGTCACACGTCTCCGCCTAAGACGGCGTTTGAACAAACCAAGTAAGTTTACAGGCGCACAATATACGCAAAGCTACTGATCATACATGGTACAATATCTATAATATATTCATCCACTTTTTTTTATCTATCTCAGCGCATTCATCTTTGTGTAAATATTCTCTGAAATAATCTATGGATAGGAACAAGATGAGTAAAAGAAAAAACAAGATGAAAACGCTATTTAGATTTAACGAAATTTATCAAGGCAAAAATAAAGGAAATTAATTTATTTGAATTAAAGTATATCTATCTATCTATCTATCTATCTATCTATCTATCTGTCTGTCTGTCTGTGTTTAGCCTGTTCCTATATATGTATCTCTCTCTCTCTCACTCTCTCTCTCTCGCTCAAACACACACACACACACACACACACACACACACTCACTTTCTCTATTTATCTACTTATCTATCTATCTATCAGATAAATTGATATCGGATCTATCTCTGTCTCTTGATATCTATCTATCTATCTATCTATCTATCTATCTATCTGTCTGTCTGTCTGTCTGTCTGTCTGTGTTTAGCCTGTTCCTATCTATGTATCTCTCTCTCTCTCTCTCTCTCTCTATTTATCTACTTATCTATCTATCAGATAAATAGATATCGGATCTATCTCTGTCTCTTGATATCTATCTATCTATCTATCTATCTATCTATCTATCTATCTATCTATCTATCTATCTATCTATCAGATAAATAGATATCGGATCTATCTCTGTCTCTTGATATCTATCTATCTATCTCTCTATCTATCTATCTGTCTGCCTGTCTGTCTGTCTGTGTTTAGCCTGTTCCTATCTATGTATCTCTCTCTCTCTCTCTCTCTCTCTCTCTCTATTTATCTACTTATCTATCTATCAGATAAATTGATATCGGATCTATCTCTGTCTCTTGATATCTATCTATCTATCTATCTATCTATCTATCTATCTATCTATCTATCTATCTATCTATCTATCTATCAGATAAATAGATATCGGATCTATCTCTGTCTCTTGATATATATCAGTATCTATCTATCTATCTATCTATCTATCTATCTATCTATCTATGTATCTCTCTCTCTCTCTCTCTCTCTCTCTCACTCTCTATTTATCTACTTATCTATCTATCAGACAAATAGATATTGGATCTATCTCTATCTCTTGATATCTATCTATCTATCTATCTATCTATCTATCTGTCTGTCTGTCTGTCTGTCTGTGTTTAGCCTGTTCCTATCTATGTATCTCTCTCTCTCCCTCTCTCTCTCTCACTCTCTCTATTTATCTACTTATCTATCTACCAGATAAATAGATATCGGATCTATCTCTGTCTCTTGATATCTATCTATCTATCTATCTATCTATCTATCTATCTATCTATCTATCTCAATCTGTTCATATCTATCTATCTATCTATCTATCTATCTATCTGTCTGTCTGTCTGTCTGTGTTTAGCCTGTTCCTATCTAAGTATCTCTCTCTCTCTCTCTCTCACTCTCTCACTCTCTCTATTTATCTACTTATCTATCTATCAGATAAATAGATATCGGATCTATCTCTGTCTCTTGATATATATCAGTATCTATCTATCTATCTATCTATCTATCTATCTATCTATCTATCTATGTTTTTTCGTATCTGTCTGAATGTCTGTGTTCAGCCTGTTCCTAGCTATGTATCTATCACTGTCTCTCTCTCTCACACACTTTTTCTATATAACTCTCTATTTATCTCTTATCTATGTATCAAACAGATAGATATCGGATCTATCTTTGTCTCTTTATATATATATATATATATATATATATATATATATATATATATATAATTCTCTTCCTGATCTATCTATCTATCTATCTATCTATCTATCTATCTATCTGTCTGTCTGTCTGTCTGTCTGTCTATCTAATTCTCTTCAATATCTATATGTTCCTCATCTATTTATCTATCTATATAATTCGGTTCCTTATCTATGTCTCTTCATATCTGGCTGGCTGTATATCTATCTGTGTTCAGCCTGTTCCTATCTATGTATCTATTTCTGTCTCTCTATCTCTCACACCTTCTCTCTCTCTCTCTCTCTCTCTCTCTCTCTCTCTCTCAGATAGATAGATATCAATTCTATGTCTGTCTCTTTATCTATCTATCTGTCTATCTATCTGGTCGTATTGTATTTATGCTATGTACAATTGAGTATTTTATTTGCTGATCGAAAAGAGAAATCGCAGTGTTGATTTCGATTTTTGTTCGAGTCCGTTAGCTGCGTCCAAAATACCCTGAGGAATGTTTTAAAACCATTATTTCTTTAACAACCTATCAAGAGGTTAAGTAGGTTTTAGACTGCTAGACCTCTCTGTCAGTATATATCGAACAAGAAGAAGGAAACCTATAAATTTTAAACCGTGAAAATTCCAAACTATAAAAAGTTGTTTATACATGAATTTCAAATATTATGAAACAAAAATACACATCCAACAACATTGGCACCAAAAAAATTAACTTTATTCTTTAACAATGTATTTCTGCAATCTTAGTAAGACACAAGTGTGTTAAAGAATAAGAAAAACAATGAAAGTGTCATCAAGAAGACGGTAGATAACAATAGTCAGTCAGTTAAGTGCCATACGTGATACAAGCATAGGCGATCATGTCTCGAAAGAGACATGACTGACTGGGCAGAAGATTATTCCGCAGTAGGTTGCCATTGCTTTCTGCGGTAGACTGGTTGCCGACCAAGGCTATAGAACCAAATCTGTCCTGTTATTTCACTCATGGCTAGAAAGGGAAGAAATGTATGATATTATTATTTATTAATTAGTGGGGGATCAGTTTATTACTTCATAACAATAGAAAACCCATCCCCCACTTTGTTCCCAGTAGAAGCCTTAATCATGTCTCCAACTATTATATTCAGCCAGTCAGTTAAGTGCCATACGTGATACACGCATGGGCGATCATGTCTCGAAAAAGACATGACTGACTGGGCAGAAGATTATCCCGCAGTAGGTTTCCATTGCTTTCTACGGTAGACTGGTTGCCAGCCAAGTATATAGAAACCAATCTGTCATGTTATTTAGCCCCTGACTGTAGGGAAGAGACGGATTAATACCTTTCCCAAGGGTATTTTCGCGTAAGGGAATGCAAGGAAATCAACTGGAATTTGAACTCGGCTCCCCGGTTTCTCGTTCCGATATCCACTTCACCACAACACACATCCAGATAAACGTTGCTTTTAAATTTTTGTAAGTCAGTTAGCTATTCGTCAAC
>JBBBDQ010002013.1:752500-770000 GCA_037127315.1 Ascarosepion bandense | reverse complement strand
GAACTTTTGTTGAAGGTGAGATTGACTTTGGTGGGAATATGTATTTTTGTCATGACGCCTCTTACGCATACACAGACATAATTTTATTTATATACAACCATTGACGTGCGCAGAGACACACGCACACGCGAGCTAAACAACCGGGGCTTACAGTCATAACTTCATATGAACAGTATTGAACTCTCTCTCTCTCTCTCTCTCTCTCTATATATATATATATATGTATGACGTTTTGCACATGCATACGCATTTAAGTTTGTTTTATGTTTTTGCGTAAGTATATATTTATTCCCGCTTATGTGTTCATGCATTGAAATATGATCATGTCTATCCTGACCCCATTCATATGAGGCCAGTGATTTTATGAATCCACCTTGACTGTATCCAATATGTAGCAATTTAGCCTGCCTAAAAGTTAACAGACAAATTGACATCTCGATAAAGACTAAATTTTGAAATTTATGTATGTATATATACATGGGTGTATTACTATGTATATATTTTTTCTTACTAATGTTTGTGAATATTTTCCATATGTGAATGTTTGTAGGTTTATTCATGTATGCGTTCTTTTTCTCTCCCCCGTCTAATATATTAATAACTTTCTAAATCTACGAAATTGTTAAAATATATATATATATATAGCTTTTTTTTTTTAGCAACAAAAATATAGTAGATATAATAGTTAATTAATAATGCTGAACTTAATTTTATAAAATTTTAATACCAATGCCCACCAAGATTAATTTTAAGTCTTCCCACATATTATCCAAAGTAAAAGTTGCTTTACTCTGATTGGTCCACATTGTACATACAATAATGCCTCCCTGATGAAAGAGGTCTTGCTTGTTCTTAACCTTTTAAAGCCATTCATTTTGAAATAACCACATCACTTGATAAGACACAAAAAGTGTCGAAACAAAATAGCTACTTTTGTAGTGATATTGTAACATTTCAATGTTATAATTTATTAATAAATATTATTATTATTAGCTCTACTTTGTATTGAGCACTTTTTTAAAAATAGTGTTTCTTTGGATGGGGAATATTATTCCACCCATACTTGTATATATATATATATATATATATATATATATATATATATATATATATAAATTTTGCAGTATACAACGGTTTACAAAAGCATCATGTCACTAAAAAAAATGTTTTACGTTTCAGAATATTATTCTTCTTCTTCAGGTGATATTTTAAACCAAATGGTGAAAATATGTTATTTTAGAAAATATCAAATGAATTCATGGTTATACATGGTTAGATGAAGTTAAACAATGTGATTATGAATGTGTCAGTATAAGTAATCAAAAGTAGGAATTAGATTGAAGTATGAAGTCGAACATTTAGATCGCATGAAGTAAATTCTTGCGTTATGTCGTGATAAAAATGACACTTTCAAGTTCTTTGGGGAACGTACTAGAAATATGTAGGATGTGCGTTGTGGTGCATTGGATATCGGTTCGGAACGCGAACTCGAGGATTCCGAGTTCGAATTCAAGATTTCAAGTTTTTTAAATTTAATTTTTATACCACTTTTGGTTAAAGCGGCTAAATTGTTGAGGTTAAAATTTGAATTAAGTAATTATAGTATATTAAGATATATAATTGGAGTAGATAGACTAAAGTATCGCCCGGTTCACACTCTACCCACGTCTACTGTACAGGTGAAGAGTCTCATTCCTTGTTCCCTGTTTAGGGTGTGGTTTCCGGCTTTCTCTTTTCTAATCTTTTCACTCTTTTCTTTTTTTTCTTTTTTTCAATTGGAGTAGATAGACTAAACTATCGCCCGGTTCACACTCCACCCACGTCTACTGTACAGGTGAAGAGGCTCATCACTTTTTCCCTTTTCCAATCTTTTCACTCTTTTATTCTTTTTTTTTTTCAATGGGAGTAGATAGACTAAACTATCGCCCGGTTCACATTCCACTCACGTCTATCGAACAGGTGAAGAGGCTCAACTCTTGTCCCTGTTTAGGATGTGGTTTCCGGCTTTCTCTGTTCCAATCTTTTTCACTCCTTTTTCTTTTTCTTTTTCTTTTTTCAATTGGAGTAGATAGACTAAATTATCGCCCGGTTCAAACTCCACCCACATCTACTGTACAGGTGAAGAGGCTCATCCCTTGTTCCCTATTTAGGATGTGGTTTCCGGCTTTCTCTTTTCCAATCTTTTCCCTCTTACGTAGCCCCCTGCACATCAGTGGCATTACCGCTTTGCTCGGAGTGATATGATTAAATATATATATATATATTGAAGTTATAAAAACCAAATATGTTTTGTGTGGGTCTTTAATTTTAATGAATTTTTTTTTAATGAAATATTAAAGGATAAATCATCAATGAACATTAAAGTTAATTAAATTTTAAAGTGAAATAATTATGGTGTTTACATATTACAACAATTATTTCTATTGTTTCGTACTTCTATTTTTAGGAAATTATTATATATATGGAGGGAATGTCTTAATTTATACTTCAAGGGGTTAACATTAATTTCATTTGAAGGAGTTTCACTTCTATAACTTAAATTTATTTTTGACTAGCAGTATAGTCCAAAAAAGAGAAAATTTTTTACGAATTGCTTAATAAACCCTTTCCTAAAAATTCTGAATTACACAAGATATTTCATAGAAACTAGCAGTATAGCCCGACGTTGCTCGGTTGTAATGAAAGCTTTAAAACTAATCCACTAATCCTGGAGCTCAGACTCTTTGGACGTTGGCACGAAGGACTAAAAAGCAATACTTGTTTCCAGTTAAGGCGAAATCGTAGACTGAAAGAAAAATGAATGTATGTAATTCAAATTTTGATTTCCTGGTATCGATATCAAATAGTTTTTTCCTCATAAACTGAATGTTATTAAGCTAAATGAGTCCTCTGAGTAAATGGTATCATGGTTGAGAATAAGAACTACAATTATGCACAATTAGAGCCAAACCCGAAGCAAAAACTAAAATAAAAGGGCCGAAAAAAAATACAAATATACAGGCAGATAAACAGACACACACACAAACATATTGCTTTATATATATATATATATATATATATATATATATATATATATATATATATTATCGATTTTCTGCACTATTGTAAGAACTGCAACCGTGAAACTTCTGAATATCGTTTCTTATGTCTTTGTCTATGAGTGTATGAAATCTGATTAAAATCGGACCACTCCTTCTATAACCCGATTTTTTCGATTATCGATTTTCGATATTTATCGGGTGTACCTCGACACAAAACCTAGCTAAGAAACACTCGCAGACACTTATAGTACAACTGTGTAAATTTTAAAGAAAATCAGTTCAGCTGTTTCGGAGTCTATAGGTAACGGACACACACACACACATACACACACACACACATACATACACACACACACACAGAGACAAAGTTCCATTTATAAATAAGTATAGATTCCCCCACATGCAGAATCCAGACATATTTTTTTATAATCATTTCCGCTTAAACAAGGCTGTACTGCTACTGGTGCGCAGGGGATTACATAAGAGGTGAGTAATGAGAAGGAGGAACATATTGTAGGAGGTGTCAGAAAATTGGTAAGAGAAGGATGAGGACATTGGTGTGAAGAGAACTGCATGAGAAAAGAGTGCACATGGAGAAGAACATGATACAAGGATTGCCAATAAAAGGATGTGAGTCAAGGAGATAGGAGATGGCAATTGACATTAATTTTATATTCTTGGAGATTGCAGCTGACAAGGAATCAGGCGTACGGTTGAGAATTCCACAGGCGGGAGGTGTTACAAAAGAAGCTGTTCAGTTGAAATTCTCGTTACATTTGAATCGTTTCACTGTACAAGTGTGGGTCCTAGTTGCTTGTCTAGTAGCTCGCGTAACGTCATGCAGAGAGAGAGAACCAGGGAGCTAAAATCTTCAAAGCAGCAGCCGTAAATGTCTTTGTAGAAGAGACAGAGGGAAGCCACATTACGTCGGTGAGAAAGGAATTGGAGCTGAGCTACTAGGTCGGAATCGATCACTTTGCAAATACTCAGTTGGATTTTGTCAAGAACCTCGAGATGAATAGCAGGGGCATCCGACGAGATCCGACAGCAGTACTTAATGCACGGGTAATGGTAATGCAGGATTAGTTCAGACGGGTAAAACTTCTCGGTTGTACACAGTGGACTAACCTTCCTAGCATCAGATTTAGTTATGGATTCAATGTAGCCATTCCAATTGCCGTCGGCTGAGAGAGTTAAGCCGATGAGACGTAGTGTTTTGCTTTCAGGGAGACTAGCCTGATTCATGCTGATGGCGGTGGATAAGAACGATTGTCTATGGTAGCTAAAGGGGAGCAGCTTTGTTTTGGAAGCATTAAAATTCGCGAGCCATTTCTTAACCCAGCCAATTGGAGGTCTTTTCAAGCTCATCAGAGGGGTTCGCTTTGTCAGACTCATCGGATTTCTTGTCGAGGCGGGAGTAAATGTTGATGTTGATGTCGTCTCCGATGCCTACTTGTGATCTGATAACAAATATAGATTCAAAGATAGATACCAATTATACTATTTACATTAGTGGGACTATTGCCCTCATCTTGGTTGCCGAATTTTCGATAAAATGGCAACCAAGATGAGACATTTTCGATTTTCTATATTTATCGGGAGTACATCGACAAGGATGTGCGTTGTGGCGCAGTGGATATCGGCTCGGAACGAGAAATCGGGGAACCGAGTTCGAATTCCAGTTGAATTCCACGCATTCACTTACGCTCAAATACCCTTGGGAAAGGTATTAATCCGTCTCTTCCTTCCAGTTATGGGTTAAATAACAGGACAGATTGGGTTCTATAGCCTTGGTCATGCCTCTTTCGAGACATGATCGCCCAAGCGTGTATCCCGTATGGCACTTTACTGACTGACTGAATATAATAGTTGGAGACATGATTAAGGGAACAAAGTGGGGGATGGGTTTTCTATTGTTATGAAGTAATAAACTGATCCCCCATTAATTAATAAATAATAATATAATACATTTCTTCCCTTTCAAGCCAAGAGTCAAATAACAGGACAGATTGGGTTCTATAGCCTTGGTCGGCAACCAGTCTACCGCAGAAAGCAATGGCAACCTACTGCGGGATAATCTTCTGCCCAGTCAGTCATGTCTCTTTCGAGACATGATCGCACAAGCGTGTATCGCGCATGGCACTTAAATGACTGACATCGGCACAAAACCTAGATAAGAACACTCGCAGACGCTTATCGTACAACTGTGTAAAAGTGTAAAAGAAAATCGGTTCAGCCGTTTCGGAGTCTATAGGTAACGGGGACACACACACACACAGACAAAGTTCCATTTATAAATAAGTTTAGATATTGAGATTTCATTTGATTAATCTCTTTTAAAGATTGAAAATCCCCAGGCAGATAAAAATCAGACGATATTTCTAACTTTTCCACAATGATGAAAATATCTCAATAAGAAGAATTTGAAAATTCAAATCTCTTGAAGAAAAGAGAAAAGCGTAGGAATTCTGATTTTTCTTTTGTAATTCTATGCATTAAACATTCATGTGAAAATATTTACTTGAATCTATGAATTTAAAATCTCTTTTTTGTTCCTCCAAATAAACACGCCATTGGCTGAAAATATGGACTTAGAATCAACTTAAATATTTTACCAATGATAAATTAATTGAAAAGTCCAAGGAAATAAATTTAATTTTCAATTCTAATATTGAATATGATATCGATGTCAAACTGAAGGATACATACACCCTTACAGAAGCCTGCACACACAGAGGCACGCATGCACAAATCCCACACCAACGGACACAAAAAAGACGGACACAAACTTTTTGAACAGAAACAGCTGAATCACAGAATTGTATATAAAATGAAAGAGTGTGAGGGTTTACTTTCCTCCTCAGTGTTTTGAATAGGAGTAGAGATATTTTTGTTTCCTGTTTTGGTTTCCTTTTTTGGTTTCCTGTTTTGGTTTCCTTTTTTGGTTTCCTGTTTTGGTTTCCTTTTTTGGTTTCCTGTTTTGGTTTCCGTTCTGTAACTCCTGACTTCTTAGCGGCATTATCGCCTTGCTTGATTTATATTTAGTTGGGAAAATATTATATATATATATATATATATATATATATATGGTCAAATAAAATAAAGACGAGAGGAAAACTGTATTTAAATCGCTTACGTGTTTCGTCCTGTGGTGGACTTTATCAAGGCAAAAAGACGAAATGAGCTTTATTCCAAATTACGTATCTATAAACAAACAGTGTTGGCAACTATAAAAATGCTCACAAATCATTCAAAAAGATTAACAGGAAATATTTTAGTTTTAGAACTCCTTCATGTGTAGTGCAATGTCACGAGATGTTAAAATGAAGGGAATTCAACCGTTTTCCTTGGACTTTTTATTATGTATGTTAGTCTGTTTCAGTATCATTTCCATAAGCAAAACATTTTATTATGTATTTATTATGTATGTTAGTCTTTTTGAATGATTTCTTTTTCTGTAAAAGAAATTCTAGAGCAATAAAAATCACAAATCATCTTGCCTCCAATCAATATGTCTGCCGGAACTCCATTGGAATGGGAGGATCCAAAATTCACGCTTACACAATCTATAAATAAAGCGGACGAGCCTGTAGACATTCTGATGGACGGAATGCTTAACAACAGGTAATTCTCCGCATTCTAAAAAAAGCATCATACACTGCTGAGGAGTGAAGGTAGTTAATAAAAGCGGTGTTAAGGGAAAATCTGTCCTCGTAACAACCTTTTTAAACATTCATGTTTGCCGATCTTTTTTTCTATGAGCGTGTTAAAAGAATAATGGCCGCTCAAAGTGTTGTATTTTGAAAATCCATTTAACATATAATTTACAGTATTTTTTTTATTATTATTTCACCCTAAGCAAGGCATTCCACTGCCACTACTGCGCAGGGGGTTAGATAGAGGAAGGTGATGAGAGAATGGTTAGATATAGGAAATGTCAGAAGGAGGGTGATAGACGGGTAAGGATGTAGATGGGAAGAGTGTCTGAGAGAATGGAGGCGAGTTAGTGTGTTAGGAGGTGTCTATCGACCTTACATTTAAACTCCTGGAGATTGCAGCTGTCAGGGAAGCAAGTATGTGTAAGGAAATTCCACAGGCTGGAAGTGCGAGAAAAGAAGCTGTTGGAGTAGAAAAAGCGGTTACGTTTTATCGTTTTCACTGTAAAAGTGTGGGACCTAGTTGCTAATCTAGTATCTCGTGCAAATTCGTACCTAGGGGGCACCAGTGATCTAAGTTCATCGGAGCAGAAGCCGTGAAATTATTCATAGAAGAGACACAAGTAAACCACGTCACGCCGGTGAGAGAGTGACTGCAGCCGGTCTGCCAAGTCGGTATCGATCACATTACATATTCACCGTTGGATTTTGTCAAGAACACCGAGGTGAATAGCAGGGGCACCTGACCAGATGTGGCAGCAGTATTCAATACACGGTCGTAGGGTAGATTTATAAATGTGCAGGATTGATTCAGACGAGAAAATCTTCCGGGCCCTGCACAGAGAGCCGACTTTCATAGCAGCGGATTTAGCAATGGATTCGATATAGTCATTCCACTTGAGGTCCGTTGTATACTTAGAAAATTTTGGTATACTTTATAATAAAAAAAATCTCTTGCACATATATAAATCTACCATCCACCCGTGCATTGAATACTGCTGTCACATCTTGTCGGGTGCCTAGGTTATTCACCTCGGGCTTCTTGATGAAATCCAACTGAGAATCTGCAATGTTATTGATCCCGACCAGGTAGCTCAATATCAGTCTCTTTCTCACCGACGTAATATGGCTTCCCTCTGTCTCTTCCACCAATACGATGAGCTTCGCTCCCCGGTGTCCCCTCTGCATGAATTTACTCGAGCTACTAGACTATCGGCTGTTTTACAGTGAATTCAATCAAGCGTAACCACAACTTCTACTTTTAGAGCTGCTTTGCTCGCACTTCCCGCTTGTGAAGTTTCTTTCCGTGTATTTGCTTTCCTGACAGCTAAAATCTTCAAGAATTTAAATGCAAAGTCAATTGCCATCTCTTATCTTCTTGACTAGTATCCTTTCCCTGACAACCCTTGTATTATGTTCTTCTTCTTTTCCAATCTACTCTCATGCAGCTCTCTTCACAACAGTGTTCTCATCCTTCTCTTACCTATTCTCTGACACCCCCGTAATATGTTCCTCTTTCTCATCACTCACCTCTTATGTAATCACCTGCGCAACAGTGGCAGTTCTGCCTTGCATGGGGTGAAATGATTAGAAAAGAAAATTTATGCATGCGCCTTAATAATTTGTAACTTATTTTTAGACAGAAATATTCTTGAATTATAAAAGCCATTCATGACAAAACATTATATTCTTTAGTTCGTTCTCGTGAGTTCAAACTTGGTTATCTGTCCCTCAAACCTCTGCCAGTATCAACAGAGCATGGGAAGGTGGGTTCACAAGTGATCGAACACTACGAAATTTGTTCTAGAATTCTGTAATGATGATGAGAGCCTTAAACATCAAGAAGACAGAGAATGGTAAACTGGTCTTAACAACGAACAACTGCCAGCTGTTCTTGAGCAAAACCCACTGCAAAGTGTCAGAGAAATGTCTCACACGGTTGATATTAGCACAGAAACAGTCTGACGTCATTTGTAGAGTATTGGCAAGGTGAAAGTTCTCGATGAATGGATTCTTCATAATTTCCATAAAAATCAAAAACTAAAGCGTTTGGATGTGTCTTTGATACTCTTTCTGCCTAACACCAATGATCACTTTCTTGACTGAATAGTCACTTGTAATCATAAGTAAATCCTAAACGATAACCGTAAATGCACAGGTCAATGGGTTGATTCTGATGAGTCTCCCAATCATTTCCAGAAGCCAAAGATGCATCAGCAAAATATTATGATGACTGTTTGGTTGTCTGCAATTGGTATTATTTTCTAAAGCCTTCTGGAAGCCAATCAGAGCATTAATGCAGAAATTTACTGCAATCAATATGCAGAACTGTATACACGCCTGCAAAATCTGGGATGTGCATTAGGAAATCGATTCTGTTTCTCGAAAATGTGCGGCCACGTGTTGCAAAAATAACGTTGCAAAAACTCAAAGATTTTGAGATACAAGAATTTATATATCCTCCATATTCCCCTAATCTTTCATCCACTATCATTTTTAACCCTCTAGGGCCATTCGTATCATATTTGATACAGTATTTCCCTATAAGGAAACATTTGGTATTTCCCTATAAGGAAACATTTGGTATTCATTCACTGAGCAGTCAGTACTGCTTTCATTTGAAATTTATAAAATATTTCTCTTAAAAAATCTTTCAAGAAAATATTTCTTTCAGGGCTTGTTTTCATACTGTATCAAATATGATACGAATGGCCCTAGAGGGTTAAGCACATTTTTAAATGGCGAAACTTTTAAGTCAAAACCAGAGGTAGAATCAGCTTTCAAAAATTTCGTTGCATCTCAGTCAAAAACATTTTATCAGCGAGGAATAAATAATCCCGTCGATCTCATGCAGAGGTGCATAGATGCTCAAGGCTCGTATTTTGACTAATTTCAACATTTCTACTGTTAAGTTTTCAAGAATATGGTTTTGTTTCTGAAAATTGGTCCTTATTTTAGTAATAACTTAATAAAATGCAAATGACTTTTCACTAATGTGGCTGTTGTAGATGCAACAAAATAGACGAAACCAATGTTAATAAAAAAACAGTTTGTCATGTCCTCAAATTGAAATGACGTTGTTGTAGATTCCGGTTGAGGAACCGCACAAAATAACGAACAACAAAACAGATATTTAAGATAGGAAAAAAAGTCATATTGAACGTAATATACAAACTTGAACGCAGGTTAGTAAATCCAGGAATACTATTTGTAAGAAATAAATATTCTTAAAGTGAAGTCGTTGGAAATAGTATATACGTGTATCTTATTCTAGCTGAGTGAAGCTCAGAGCTATTCTGACTTCTGACGCGGTGATCTCTGGGTAACTTCGGTATCTCTCGGTAGCTTACGTATTTGCTCCGGTACTCTCGGATAACTCTAACGGATCTCTCTATAACTCTGTGGCAGCATTATTTACTCTTCTCCCCCACTTGTAAGAGATGTGACACAAGGTCTTTTTTAATGTGGGGAACCTGAGCGCGTACCTATCCAAATGTTACAATTGGTCTGAACTGGTCTTATTTTGATCATTTCGCTCCCCAACCAAAAGGCCGGTGGCAGCTCCCGTATTTCACTATGTCAGGAGTATATATATATATATATATATATATATATACTCCAGTCGAGTCTATTATTATATACAAAGGATAAATCCCACATTACGTGCATTTTTTAAGATTTTATTTTAAGCATTCAAGAAAATAATGAGTTTCAGACTATAGTTACGATATTGATTTTTTTCTGTTGCATTTGATTAAACTCTCCCATATAAATATAACGATGCCTTTTTATAAAATGTACTGCTTTAGAGAGCCGAATTCGTATGCCAGTTGACTTCGTTTCATTCACTTACACGCAAATACCATTGGGAAATATATTAATCCGCCCTATCTCCCCCATCTATGGGTTAAATAGCAGGACAGACTGGGTTCGATAGCAAATACAAAGTAATGGCAACCTACTGCGGGAACATCTTCTGCCCAGTCAGTCATGTCTCTTTCAATCCTGTATTAAGTATGACTCCTAAGTGGCTGGCTGCTTAAAAGACATTTCATTCTCCCTTTTCTAGACTGCAGTGACTTTACATATATCCGGCAATCCCTCTATAATGTTAACAACCTGAAAGATTTTTTTGAAAAAATAAACCCTAATACTATTTTAACCTTCCTCAAAAAGATCAAACTATACAACAAAATATAATCTAAGTAAAGATCCGAAGTTCAAAAATAGATCTGACCCTTACCAGGGAGAAAAATTTAAAAAGTAATACAAATTGAAAGCAATGGAAAAGTTTTTAAAAAAAGACATCTTCCAAAATTCTGTAAAAATAAAATAACCTTACCCAAAATCACTGGTTATAACCTTAAATGACCCCGTAAGGATTGGTAGGTTATGACCTTAAATGATCCCATAAGGATTGATAGGTTATGACCTTAAATGATCCCATAAGGATTGATAGGTTATGACCTTAAATGATCCCATAAGGATTGATAGGTTATGACCTTAAATGATCCCATAAGGATTGATAGGTTATGACCTTAAATGACCCCATAAGGATTGATAGGTTATGACCTTAAATGGTCCCATAAGGATTGATAGGTTATGACCTTAAATGATCCCATAAGGATTGATAGGTTATGACCTTAAATGACCCCATAAGGATTGATAGGTTATGACCTTAAATGATCCCATAAGGATTGATAGGTTATGACCTTAAATGACCCCATAAGGATTGATAGGGTATGACCTTAAATGATCCCATAAGGATTGATTGGTTATGACCTTAAATGATCCCATAAGGATTGATAAGTCGTTAAACCTCGAAACAAACAAACAAACGAAATCATTCTCCCTTTTCATTACATTCTGTTTTTTTATTTATATATATATATATATATATATATATATATATATATATTTGCAGTGGTGTTCACCGTGTAAATTCCTTGGGGTCACTGGAAATAGAGTGTAAGGAGCAGAGTTTATAGGAATATGATTAAGAAGATAACGGTTAACCCTGGACTCAAACAGATTAAGATGATTGGGTCTTCTCAACATAAAGTCGCAAGAGGCTGGCTATATTTTTGTAACTAGTTTTGCAGCAATATAGTTCCTTCTATCTTAAAACTTTCTTCATCTTTTCTCAGTTTGTTCGAAATTGTGTTGCCACTGATGGATTTCTACGAAATTCTAGAAAAGAAAATAATATGGATGAAAACACTACCAAATTAAGAAGAATCGGACAATATGAAAACAAAATACGCCAAACAAGTCCTTAGTAAGAAGCGAAACCCTGGACAAAACACACATCCAGGAAACCAATATGAAAAGCAAAATAAAGGTAACCTTTTCAGAGCATATTACTATAACAGGAAGACACATTAAAACATCAGGGACACTCACAAAGTCATACCGAATTACATACTAACGGGCCCACACAATAAACAACTATTTCATAACAGTAATTTTAATATTTACGCACCCACACATACAACCATTAAATACACCAGTCTTTCCCAAACTTTTGTCACTCGCGACCCCTTACCTAAAAGTTTTAAACCCATGCGACCTCCTACTTAGGGCGTACTATCAGTAGCTTAATTTTATTTTTATTTTCTATGAAGGACAGAGAAAGAAACATCTAAAAATATTTTAAAATTCTGTAATTATTTATTACCAAATTAAAGCACATTGGTCCAACCTGAATTCACAAAAAGAACATATATTTCTTAAATTAAAATTATCATAGGTTTCAAAAGCTATCCAACCCAGCTAGTGAGATGCCTGATGTTGCATTTCAGCGACAAGCTTTGAAATTTGTGAGTGAGAAATAACTTAGGCTTAGAAATAACAACCTTCAAAACGTTTGTCACAACTATCACCTTTGCACCTAAACAGAAAAAATATATAAGAGGTTGAAAAATGTAATTGATGAAATAAAATTAACGTTATTCCAAACTACTTCTAACACGCTCTACTGCCAAGGCGTCACAACCCCCACCCCTGCCTAGGCTTGGCAACCCTCTGGGGGTCGCGATCCACTGGTTGGGAACCCCCTGAAATACACCTACCAAGACGTACCAAGCCACCCACCAACGAGCTCACGTAACGGGCTACTATTTCATAACATAAACAAACACAACTACAAAATATTTCCTAAAACACAAATCAAACACAATTCAAACTGCTATCCAGGAAGAAAACTGGGAATATATTCACACGCCAAACCATAGGGATCTTAAATTCAGATCAATTGTAGCAGGGCCAGCCTACCCAACAAGCAGACTGAACAACTTAATAGATAAAATATTACAAGCATACACCACAAAAACAAAAAGCTCCATCAGAGACCGCATACATTGCCTAAGCTTTATACCACAAAAAGTAGACCCTGGTACACTCAAAGTAACATTTGACAGAAACTGCCTGTACAGTAACATACTCCGTGAGCTAGATAAACAAGCCAATACATGTTGAATTGAGGCTTACGGCCTATCACATTGAATACACCGGTTCCCGCTCGATCACCGAAGTTAAGCAACGTACTTAGATGGGTGACCGCTTGGGAATGCCAGATGCTGTAAACGTTTAGTGAGGGATGTGCGTTGTGGTGCAGTGTATATCGGCTTGGAAAGAGAAATCGGTGAACCGAGTTCGAATTCCAGTTGAATACCCTGCATTCACTTAAGCACTGGTACCCTTGGGAAATGTATTAATCCGTCCCTTCTTTCCAGTTATGTGTTAAATAACAAGGGTAGGACTTGGGGACACTGTCCTTAAATCAAATTCCAATGAATCTTGATACTCGAAAAGAAAAATCTATTACTAGACACAAAAACTTATATAAACAACAATAAATTGTTGAAAGAAAATAGTATTACCAACAATAAATAAAGATTCAGTCAGTTAAGTGCCATACGTGATACACGTTTGGGCGATCATGTCTCGAAACTGGCTGGGCAGAAGATTATCCCGCAGTAGGTTGACATTGCTTTTTGCGGTAGACTGGTTACAGACCAATGCTATAGAACCCAATCTGTCCTGTTCTTTAACCCATAACAGGAAGGAATAGACGGATTAATACCTTTCCCATTTGCACGTAAGTGAATGCAATGAATTCAGCTGGAATTCGAACTCGGCTCCCCAATTTCTCCTTCCGAGCTGATATCCATTGAACCACAACGCACATCCTAATAAAGATTAGTTAGCAATAAACGACCCGCTGAGGCTGATTTACCATATAAACAAAACAACCAACCAACATGTTGGATTAACATACAGTCGGAAATACTTCCCACACGCTTCAGAAAATACTTTATTATAAAAAGTATAGAACTATTTTTAGACAACAATTCATCCCACTTTAACAGCCAAAATTATATTCAAACTACAGTTACTGCAATGGGGTACCGAAATGGCACCGACATATGCAACACTCACACTACCGTATCTAGAAGAAAGTCTATACAACCAATAAATATGGAGAAAAGATAAAAACAGAATTCGCTAAATCAGGGAAGAGATATCTAGATGATTAATCTATTACAAAAATTGCACCTCAAATTGAGTTCCCGCTAGAATATATCTACAACGAATTGCCATTCCTAGACAAAACAATTACATCATCACAGGCATTTACCATAAACCCACAGACACCCATCAATAACTCCATTTCAAGAGCCATCACCCTAAAAGCTATTTAAAATCCATCCCCTACTCCCTAGCACAACGATTGTAGACAATAGTATCTGACGAAACCCTCCGTAAGATACGTCTAGAGGAACTACGAAAAACATTAGAAATAAGGGGATACCCGACTCTATTAATAAATAAGGGTTTCCAAATGGCAGAAGAAATACCATTAGAATCTTTCCGGAATACCAAAAACAACAACAACAAAAAAACATGAAACAAAACAAAAACAATTATTTACAAATATCAACATGCATAGAATTACTCAACACAAATGATAAAAGAAATCTTTAAGACAAACAAACTAATTAAAAGCAATCGTCAACCCCAAAATTTAAAAAGCATACTAACCTCATCAAAATTCAAGTAATACACAACACAGGGAGTCACTAAATGCAACAAAAAAGTGGGGTATCGAACATAATAGAAAGAAAACATTTCAAGTTCGAAAACACATCTATATTCGAAATAAAAACAGATGTGCGTTGCAACTCTAAAAACGTAATTTATGCTCTAAAATCCGATGAATTCGCAAAAACAGTAGAAGTGACACAATGCCGGAATAAATGAGTATTCCTGCACAAAAGTAACATTAAACTAGCCAATAACAGGAAATCATATATCTCCTGATATTTACATGAATGCAGTGGAGATAAAATCAGAGTAATGCCCATCTACTAAAATGCAGATTATGATACACTCATGATGCAGGAAGAAATATGTCTTAAAAAATACAAGCCTCAATTCAACAAAACAACATGAAAAATCCTAAGACACACACACAGACACACAAAATTCAATCACCCAAAAAAAAAAAATAACACGCACACACACGCTAAATTCAAATAGTATTCCCAAAACAATAAAAAGAAGTAGAGTTGAATTAAAATAGCCGAAAACAATTTTAAAATATAAAGACGAAATAAAATTTGGCAAGTCAGTGAAAAAACTTTTATGGTCAACGAATGCGACAGAGGAAATTTAACGCGCGAGTGTTAAAAAGAAAATAAAAAAACGCAGGCATATGAATTTTCTGACGTACTTACCACCTGACTTATCTATTCATACACGATACCTTGTCATCAGAAAAGCAAACGGATCTCGACATGCTAAATCACAAGTTTATTCGCCTAAAGAGAGTCAATTTAGACTTGAAACACGTGTAGGGACACAAATACCATTATGGATACTTAATATATCTTGCAAAAAGCAAGTAATAATAGGAAAAATAAATCGACCTTTTTTCTAAACGCACTTTTTCTTTTATATATAAATATAGTCAACAGCACACGGACCGTCAGAACGATAAGTCATCCGATTGCTTCTAGCTATGATTGAAACCCGACCGAATTGACATCGATCGGCGGTTCTAACGCTGAGCTATGAGCGGTGGGTAGAAGAAGGTGGACTTTAGCATGTTATATACAATGTAAACACACCAGTAGGCGGGATATATATATATATATATATATATATATATATATATATATATATATATATATATATATATACTTCGTTATTAAATTATAAAGTAAAACAAGGAATTTAAAACGAAATTTCTTTAAATTACGTTTTCAGATTTTTCATTAAAATCGTTAAATGTTTCTATATAATTATTACATAATTCAAAAAGTTTCATTACTCTTTATTTTAGAAAGTGTTTCATTAAATTTACTTTAATACTCAGAGTAATTAGCATTATTTAATTTATCGCTATCATTTTTCATCGAGACTAAAAAACTACATATAGTTCAATTTTGCAAATCACATAATAAAATTTGAATTGAGTGATTCTTTTGAAAAAATACTATAACAAAAATCGACTTCGCGATATAATAATTTCTTTTATTTTATCAGACAGTATTTATAAATAATATTTTTAATTCGGTTTTCATCGGTTAATGTATTGTCTAAGAGTTCGCGTTTTGTGTGTAGTCTGCCAAAGACAAAATTACTGAAAATGCTTAGCCCAAAAAGAGTATTGTGAGTATCTGAAACTATGCTAATTTTCTTTCCTCCTTGTCTGGCGTGGACAATCAGCAAAAAAAAGTCCTTCGGTGAAGAAACGCCGCTGATTTTGCTTACTGGGGATAGATTTTTGGCGGCTTTGAGACAGAAGGTACAAGTTTTGATCTTGGTGAACGAAAGGGCGACTTTCGCTATTACGAATAAGAGGCTGGGGTTTGACACCGTTTTCTGATACTACAAAAATCTTTACCGGCAGAAAACCGCTTGCATACGGACAGGTAACGAGTTCAGCAGATATACAAAGATAGAAAGGGGCGTAAAACAAGGCTGTGTCTTTTCACCGGATCTTGTACAGCGAGAATATTTTGAGGACCCTAGAATTATGCCTGGATTTGTAATCAGAGGCCACAGTTTAACCAACTCGAGTACGCAGATGATACAGTGCTGATAGCAGACACAGAAAGGAAACTACAAGACCTCCTACAGAAGGTAGCTGAAGAAAGTAACAAGAAAGGACTAGAAAAACTGCAAGAAAACCGAATGCATGGTCATCAGTAAAAAGGGTAGCCCAAAATGCCAAATACAGGTCGGGGATACCAGAATAAAGCAGGTACAAAATTTTTTATATCTGGGAAGTGTTCTAACAGAAGACGGAAAGTGCGACACAGAGATCCGAAGTGGAATTGGCATGGAGAAGGAAGCATTCCAGAAGTTCACTAAAGTATTAAGAAACAGGACAATTTCGCTAGAAACTAGGGAGAGAGTACTGGATTGCTACGTGCTGTCCGTCCTTCAATATGGCAGTGAATGATGGAAAATACCATCAAAGATGAAGGAAAAACTTGAAGCAACTGAAATGTGGTTCTACAGAAGGATGCTGCGAATATCATGGATCGAGCATGTGAGCAATGATGAGGTCTTGGAAATGATGGAAACAAAAAGGAAATTAATACTGAGCATCAGGAAGAGACAACTGCAGTTCCTGGGACATGCAATAAGGAAGGAGGGCTTGAAGAACCTGATACTAACAGGCCAGATAGAGGGAAAAAGAGACAGGGGAAAGCAACGGATAATATATTTGAATTACCTAATCAGGTGGATGACGGAACGAGGATTGCATGGTGTAACAGAAGGCGTGCTCAG